>JANBQQ010000045.1:0-64143 GCA_027577275.1 Coemansia sp. RSA 988 | reverse complement strand
GTCAGAGTCGTAACCCCACCCACCGATGGATTCATCCTTTTATTGATGTTCTAGCGGAGGTTGGATGCGATGGATGCGCATATCCGTGCTGCCTTTACGAGGTCTTTTAATTATTTTGCTGTGTGCTCATCCGAAATGTCGCAATGCCACACCCTTCTGAAATGTACATTCTCGAAATGTGCATAGAGAGGAAGAGCTTACCGCACACTGTTGGCTTGAACTTTTTGGACGGGGGTTGAAGCACTACTTACTGAAGCGACTGATTGTGCGAAACTGCATGTTTATGTTTGTAGCAAATGGCTGACGCAGCACCGGCCGATAGTCGTGGTGGACGTGGTGGTTTTGGACGTGGTCGCGGTCGTGGCCGCGGTGGACGCGGACGTGGTCGTGGACGTGGTCGCCGTGACGACGGTGAGCAGGCATGGAACCCCGTTACTAAGCTTGGACGCCTTGTTAAGGATGGCAAGATCAAGTCGATCGAGCAGATCTACCTGTTCTCGCTTCCTATCAAGGAGTACCAGGTTGTTGACGCCCTCCTTCCTAAGCTGAAGGACGAGGTCATGAAGATTACTCCTGTTCAGAAGCAGACCCGCGCTGGTCAGCGCACTCGTTTCAAGGCGTATGTTGCCATTGGTGACCATGACGGCCATGTTGGTCTTGGTGTCAAGTGCGCCAAGGAAGTTGCCTCCGCTATCCGCGGTGCGATTATTCTGGCTAAGCTTTCGATCATCCCTGTGCGCCGTGGCTACTGGGGTGGTAAGCTCGGTGCCCCCCACACTGTGCCGGCCAAGGTCACTGGCAAGTGCGGCTCCGTTATTTGCCGTCTCGTGCCTGCTCCTCGTGGTACCGGTCTTGTCGCTGCGCCGACTCCTAAGATGATCCTGTCGTTGGCTGGTATCACTGACTGCTACACTACCTCGCGTGGCTCGACCAAGACCCTTGGCAACTTTGTCAAGGCTGCCTTTATTGCCATCAGCAACACCTACTCGTTCCTCACTCCCGACCTCTGGGAAGAGACTGCATTCTCAAAGGACCCGTTCCAGGAGTTTACCGACTTCCTGTCCAAGTCTGCTGACAAGAACAAGTACTAAATTTTTTTTAACTTTCGTATGTGATTTGAGAGGCGCTTAACCTATACAGGTAGCTTTTTTTCACTCAATTTAAGAACTAGTGTCACGAAATCAAATGTATGGCCGAAGTGTCTTGGTGCGATGTCGTATTTTGCCAAAAGCAGTCAACTAAAGGTGTGAACTTAAACAAAAAAAAAAAGATGCAGCCAAATCTACTTTAGTCATGCTTGAGCTCCCTCGTCTCCTTGTGCACACCAGCTGCATCAACGATAAAGATATCTAGCCAGTCGCCCGTGTAAATGTCACGCTCAGTAGCACCAGTAAACGAGTCAATAGTGAGTCTCATTGCCTCTTCGCGGCTGAGCATCCGCTCGCCATCTGCGCCCCGCTGATTCTTCATTCCGATCTGGTTATCCAAGAACGGCTGAACAAGAGCCGACGCTGAACCAAAGGCCTTGTACGTAACGCGTTCCATATTACCAATCGCATCATATGCATAAGCAGCACCTTTACCTTCGGCATCAATGCCACCCAAAAGGGGAAACACATAGTAGGGGAACATGCGTCTTGAGTAAAGCGTGTTAGACAACTGCTGTGCCAGTGCTTGCGTGCCAATCTGCCTCTCGTGCTTGTGGTAGTAGAGCTGTGCTCTCTGCTCCAGCACTTCGCAAAGCCGCTTCGCATCTGCAGAACATATCGATGTTGCCAACACTGTTTTGTTTGACAGCTCAAACGCCTTCGGGTCGTACCGAGTGTTGATGTTATATCCAACGCTCTGACGTGCATCGGATGCTACTAGAACAAAGTCCTTCCCTGCAATGATTAGTGAGGTTCCGCCATTGTCGACATATGGATTCCACTGGTTGTGGCTATGTCTCTCCACTGGCCCCTGCGTCGGCTCCATCTGGTGCTGCTGTTCTGAGTGCATCATAAAGTCCATTGCGTGAATGCAAGGTCAACAATAACCGATAGAAAATATGATGATTATAGATGTGTATTGTGAAATTCTGTGTGTGCAACAAAGAGAACTGAAATTGCTGTGGATTGCTGTTGGCACACATGCCCAGTAAAAGCCACTTGTGGTGAAAGCTGTACACGTAATGTACGCCTTGATTATGATTAACGATCCGTTGGATTGATTGGCCACCAGTATGACTGTGGAAACTGCAGCTTACCAAACACACAGATCAAGTTGTTCTATCGCAGATCAGCGCTTGGACCGTAACGCTGGCGCAGACTCTCGCCTCTATAAACGACAAACTGCATCAACAAGAGCGACGCAAGAGCGAGGAAGAACATAATTGTGTATGACCAGCCCCAGCTAATGTTCTGCAGCATCGTAGGCGATAGTTGCACTAGTATGGCACCCCACAAACTGCGCCAAAAGTTCTGCACGCCGGTGATCCGCGCCGACCTTGTCGGAAACACATCTATCAAGTAACTTGCAAGCGATTGAAAGGTAAACGACATACCAACGCCTATGATAAACTGCGTAACTAAGACACCAGCAAGTGATAGTTTATGTTCTAAAAGCCATCCGCAGACAAGCAATCCACAAACAAACAGGCCGCTTCCTAGCCACATTGCTCCAAGCCGTTTCTCTGCGGGTATTTCTACTGAGAACTCATCTGCTGTGCCATCTTCCTGTGCTTTAAGCTCCGGGCGATGCTTTCGAAGCAAAAGATCGGCTGTACGCCCGCCGAATATTGAACCTATTGCAGCACCTACACCAACGCTTAAATAGCACACTCCAGATGTACTTTGCGATAAATGGTATATGTCATCATATGCCAATGACTGCGCAATTGCATTGGTAAAGTATGCGCCAAAAAGCATAGCGAAATGAAACATTACCAATGCGACTACAGGGTAACGCACGGTGAGCACATCCTCTAATGGGTTATTATTCTTAAAATGGAGTTGTGGCGGGATATCGACTTGCTGGATGGTATATTTCTTGAATACAATACGACGATGGGTTTCGGGAAGAGCAAATAGCGCAAGTAGTAGCATAAGTCCTCCCCATATTGAGAGCACCCAGAACACCCAGCGCCACCCTGCATTTTGTGCAATGTAGCCGCCTATCAGTGGACCAAGGCTTGGGCCGATTAGAGGACCGAGATAATAAAGACCAAGTGCAGTTCCACGTTGTTCGCGAGGATAGATATCGGATATTGTGCCTGCGCCAGAACTCTGCACTGCTGAGGATCCAGCGGCCTGTACGACACGAGAGATAATCAATGTGGTCAGGCTATGGGATAAAGAACAACCGATGCTGCCGCATGTGAAGACAAGCATTGACAAGGCATATACTGGTTTTCGTCCAATAGAGTCTGCTAGATTGCTCCAAATTAGTGGAAACAAGGCCATTCCAATTACAAAGGATGTTACAGTCCATGTTATTCCTGATTGCGTAGTATAAAGTTCGTCTCTAATTATGTTGAGAGAAGGAAGATACATCTGCGCAGAAAGAGGACTGACAAGCGCAGTAAGCGCGGTAATAATGACAATTGTAGCTCGCATCCAAACCGAAAATGGGGAATACGGTAGTTCCTTGGTAAGACTCTTGCTATTATTAGTATCAGACAAGCTACCACTTGTATTGGATATCCCCACTGGTGTGGATATTGTTTGCGTATCGTGATTAGTATCTTGAGATGGTTCAGACATTGCTTAGAACAAACTACAACCCTGGATAGAATTATGAAAGAAATAAAGGAAACCGTTGGATGAGTTTAAATAATATTTTCAAAAGTCGTATCAGCACAAGTTAAGCACATAAAACTGTATACGATGTGGTGTGTAACAGACTGCTGTCAATATTGCTAGGATTTCAAAGGATTTTTTTGCTCTACCAGCTTGTCCGTATCGCTGATTACTGTAGTAGCCGCAAAAATCGGAAACTGTCGCGTATTCCGTCTTTCTACGGAAAATCGTAGTCAACACTGGTTCAATGTATAGTCTGCTGCACTTTAAGCAAACTCCGTTTCATAGCACATGGGCAAGTAATAAACTAAGTACATTCATTCATACTGAACCATGCGCTTAATAGTTTTTCCTGATATTGGGAAAAAGTATACCCGGGATTTTTAGGTATTATCGATTTGCCATTATTTAGCAAGCATCATTGCAGACAAGATCAACTGTTGTCGTAAATTTCGCCACGTGTTACATTAGTGTAGAGTTATTAGCGCATGGTACTGTAGAAAACAAGGATAACATGAAAATCGGTATTTAGAAGCTAAAACAAGAATACATATTATACATGCTCAAAAAGAAAACAAAGTACAAGCAAAAGAGGCTAGCGGTGTTTATTTTATTTTTTTTTGTGATGTAGTTTACTAAAATACTATGCTTACAAGCCAGTTAGATGCACAAGGTCAAGCGAAATACAGTTAAGCAAAGCGTTCAAACAATGGATAGAAGCCAGCAAAAAAAATGGTGGCATATAAAATTACACATTGGAGTCATCTTCCATCAAGCGCCTCTGGAGGGCTTCGCGACGCTTAACAATAGAGGCAATGAATCTCTCAACTATAGTCCTATCTTCAGGATCCATCTTCTCCTGGTCATCCTTCAAAGATTCTACTGTTCTCTGGCGAGCGTCACCATGAGAGAAAGACGAGGATGTCGAAGATGATGTTGATGAAACGACACTAGTAGCAGCAGTCTCTAATATCGCAGATAGCATCCAAATAGCAAGTTGATAGGCACGATCGCAATCCAGTGGGTCCATCCACTTGAGTTCTCGCACAGCAGCCTCCCTGCTCAAAGCTAGCGATTGCTCGTAAAGAATGCGTACAATGGACACATGAGCAACACTATCCAATTCGTTGCCCCGAGCAAGCTGCTTCAACGCCTCTGCACGCTCAAGACATTCGTTAAATCTGTTCCGTACCCACTGCACTGCACCATTAAAAGCTGCCGAAACAGTGACTGACGATGACGCAGCAGTAGCAGCAGTTGTGCGTACAGTAGCCTGGCTATTTGGGGATCTAGCATCAGTCGCATTAGTCGAATGAATGCTGATCCAGTATTGGCTGGCATCGACCATTGCACGATGCAGAAGCGACAACGCGCGCAGATAGAGCACAAATGCGTCCTCAATAGTCACTTCGCTGACGCTTAAGAAGCTACTATCAGGTTGTGCCAGCGGATCTCTACTAGCAGGAGTATTCGGCAGCAGACGCCATTTCATATCAGCCAGGTAGCTCAAAGCATATGCTTTGTATGCCAGACCCTCCATGCGACGGATAGTTGGGTCCTCTTGCGCTGTGCCCTGGCTGTGCCTCGACTCAAACGTATCTGCCAAAGCAGCGTCCAGCGGATTAAATGTACTCTGTGCTGCGCGCCGCGCTCCCGCCATATCGGCAGTCTGGCTATTGAGCGGGCCGTTTGCGGCCTCGGCCGAAATGTTGTACTGGGGCGACACGGCGCTATGGATGGCTCGAGCCAGAGCAGTCATCTGGCGCGCGACATTCGGCGCCTGGTTAATTGCGCCAGTACGTGGCGGATAGAACGCAAGAGGAGTCCGCGGCGATGACTCTAACTCGTCTGCCAGTACATTCATTTCCACCGCTCGCTTCTCAACAACCACATATTCGCGTTCGGCCAGCGCCTGCTCCTCCTCCGTCAGACTCCCACGACGCTGGTGGTGTATGCCATCTGAACCCGCAGCTCCATCGTAGTACTCTCCAGTGCCTGCCGGCCTAGCATTGTATTGGCCATGGCGTTGGCGCTGCAGCTGGCGGTGATCCTGCGGAGATGGCGGGTACACGGGCTGGCGCTGCTGGGCATCAGTGGTACCAGATGTCGCGTCGAAGTAGCGGCGACGGTCATATTGTTGGGCATGATCGCCAATATACACACCGTTCATGGCAGTGACCATGCGTGACTCGTCTTCAACCCGCGCCGCTGCCGTAGAAGCCGCATAATACTCGGTAGTGTCAGCTGGCGCCCTGCCCGATGGATCCCAATTGTCCGCAGAATGGTCACGATGTGGGCCAGCAGCATGAGCACGTGTCGTGGTTATTAAGGTCTGCTGAGCGTAATTGCTGGGACGACGACCGCGATTGGGGTCCAGCCGCAGACTTTCTGCGGATACCGGTAGCGTCCTAGCAGCGGTCTCATTAGTCAACTCGTTTGCTGGTACTGTCTGGTCATCGTGCATACGCGCGCGCAGAGGAGGCGAGGGGATGGCTTCGTCAAGACATCCCTCAAGTGCTGGATGCGCGAAAAACTCACTAAACTCCATACGATCGTCGGGTTTCATCCTCAGCAGACTGCGAACCAAATCCTTCAGCACTGGATCCAAAGACAATAGCTCTTTGTTTGCATCGCTATTGACAGGCCGTTTCTCGTCGGGAAATACAATGTTATCGTTGGTGCGCTCGATAACTCGAGCCAACTCCACATGGTTACTCGCATGGAATGGTGGTTTCCCAGTCATAATCTCGTATGTAACTGCACCGATTGACCACAAATCTGCCTTTGGGCCATATGGCTCGTAGTGCAGGATCTCGGGAGCCATATACAACGGTGAGCCGCACAGCGTCTCGGCCAGCGCAGTCGATGGTAGGCTGCGTGCAAATCCAAAATCAGCGACCTTTATCCACGGAATTACTCCACGGACCTCTGATTCGCCCATTACGTAATCTTCAGTTGGCGGAGGGTGGAGTAGAATATTTTGTGTTTTAATGTCGCGGTGTATGATATTGTGTGAGCGAAGGAAGCGCATTGCCGTGCCCAGTTGGCGCACAAAACTCCGCGCAATCTGCATGTTGAGCCCGCCATAATTGTTGCGCAGTGCCCGATGCTCTCTGGTTTTGCGCATGTATCCAGCAAGATCACCCAGCGAACAGTACTCCATCACCAGGTGGATATGATTGCGTGACTTTAAGCAATCTAGCAGTTCCACGATTGACTGGTGCTTGACAGCGCGTAGTATGTTGATCTCTGTCTCGAGGTTCTCCAGTAGTCTCCGTGTCAGCGATGACCGCACTACCGATTTCACCGCCACCATCATGTTTGTTCTCTACAAAAAAGGAGGGTAGCATTTAAATTCATATTCCCTTTTAGCAGCCAATTTTAGTGTGACAATCTAGCCCAGACAGGTGGGTCATGGATGGCCTGCCACGTGGGCTTCCCCAGTAGGGAATGAGGGAGGCGCAAAGCTGAAGCAGGTGCAATGTGGAGACAAATGGGCGAGGTGTTCAACTGAGTGAGAAGCCGCGGGTTTGAGACGCACATATGCATGTTATATGGATGTGCGGCACCGAGTGGCATATTAGCATGCACTCTTTTCTACTTAGGAGGTGTAACAATACCGAAAGCTCCATTGGCATAGTACGACACCCGTCTTACAGTCTATTATCTTGGCGGATGACGCACGTATCCAATGGTGCAAGTCAAGACACTCCATCCGCAGCCATTGCCCCTTTTCGAACAGTAAGCTCATACTCTTTCGTGTATGCGCTCAGGACAACATAGCACAACGTACCTTGTTTATGCCCTTGTAGACAGTTGCAAATGAGCCTCGACCAATCTGTGCGCCAAGCTCATAGTCGCCAATGACTACGGTAGCGCGCTGCCGCTGTGAGACACCACTTGAATTAGAGTCATTGTCCGTCATTGAACGTATATGTGCCGTGATAGGTATTATAAAGGTAGTGACTCTCTTTCTTCACCCAAGTGTGCGTAAAAAGAAAAGTAGGAAGGGGAATATGTAAGGTTTTTACAGAGTCAAAGGCAAGTTCAAACTGTATGCCAAACACAAGGGCTTTGGTAAAGCGGAAGGGATACAAAACCCAAACAGGCCAGCCTGAAATAGAATAAAAAACCCAGCTAAAAAGAAAGAAAGTGGTGCTTGAAATTTATAAAGAGTAAGAAGGCCTACCACAAAAAAACAAAAACAAAAGAGAACCGCATGAAATAAGGTGCAAAGTTGCTTGCGAAAGAGAGAATCACAAGAAGCCTGCTGTCTCACTTTGAAGAGTCCATTTACCAACCTATCCACCCCACGTCTGCGCCAACACCCGTTTTCATGAGGGAAGAAAAGGGAAGGGGGGACATAACGGCATCACATGACGCCCGTCCTTTATGCTCAGCTGGTCGCGTATTGCGTACATCGTTTGAGCAACGCAAAGCCTCGTTCTAGAGCCCGTCTTGCCAGCAAAGGCATTGAAGGCCCACATAATTAAAAAGCTGCTCGTGCCGCCATACAGAACATCTGCCAGGTATATTTCTCAAGACGTGCTATATGTGGAGAGAATGCGTGGAGAGAGATTGCGTCATCAGCGCAATTGCTTGCGTGCGGCGGATTTAACCAGCGAGGGTGGGGCCTGAGCAGCCTCATGGCTTGCAAGCTCAGGCGGGCAACGAGAGATAGGCGAGGCAGCAATAGCCTTGCGCAGATCGTACAGAACATCGCGGTCATCGGCCGGATTAAGAAAGGTAATCGCAAGGCCTCGCTTTCCAGCTCTTCCCGTACGTCCAATGCGATGCGTGTAGCTCTCAATGTCTTTGGCCATATCAAAGTTAACCACCAATGACACATCCTTGATATCAATTCCACGTCCAGCTACATCTGTAGCAACTAAAATATCGATCTCGCCGCTACGCAGTCGTGCCAGCGATTGCTCGCGCTGCTCCTGCGACTTACCACCATGTAGAGTAGCCACCGAGTAGCGCGCACGGGTCAGGGCCTGGCCTAAAAGATCCACATTCTTCTTTTGGTTTACAAAGACAATGATCGGCGGATTATTCGCATGTTGGTTGAGAATATGTAGTAGACGCTTCTTGCGTCGCTCTTCGCCCACAACAAACTCTGCTCGCTGCTCCACCGTATCCACTGCCTTGCCTGCCTCGCCAATAGTCACTGTAGCCGGTTTGCGTAGATATTTGCGAGCCATGCGTTCGACTATTGGTGGCATAGTAGCTGAGAACATAGTTGTCTGACGGTACTTGAATCTCTCCGCAAGTCCACCATTTGAGTTTTCTTCATAGTCCTCAGGCTTTGTGTTCGATACAGGCAATGCATCAAGAATAAAATTGACATCTTCTTCAAACCCCATGTCTACCATGCGATCGGCTTCATCCATAACCACATACGTGCATTGATTGAGAACCAGCACTCTACGATCAATACAATCGCGGAGTCTGCCTGGTGTCGCAATAATTATCTCCGCGCCATGGCGTAGAGCAAGTGCTTGTTGTTCAATGTCATGTCCACCAACAATTGATACGCTGCGAAATCCTAACCGTCGAGCAAACTTGTGCGTCTCCGATTCAATCTGCTGTGCCAACTCGCGTGTGGGTGCCAGAATCAGCGCATATGGCCCGTCTGCCATATTGCGTTCGTTTAATGGTGGTCTAGTCATAATAAATGCCAACATTGGAATCAAGAAAGATGCAGTCTTGCCACTGCCAGTTTCAGCTATTCCTATCAGATCACGGTTCTGCATTCCAATTGGAATTGCTTGTCGTTGAATAGGCGTAGGATCACGATATCCAATATCTTCAATTGCACGTAGAATCTCCTTAGGAATATTGCTCTCGTTCCACGAACGATAAGGATAGGGAATCTTACCACCCTTACACGAGATACTAAAGTCTTCTTTGAATATTCGCCAATCGCGGTCCCTCATTTCATCAAGAGGCTTCTCTCTCCAATGTCTCTCATCCCAGAGAGCCTTCCGCTGTCGTTCATGAACCCTGCGTGCACGATCATAATCCTTAGAATTACCAACAGCAGTCGGTGATAATGTACTAGCATTTTCCAAGACAACTCCAGCAATGCGTCCGCGTCCAAAGAGAACATTCTGTTGTTGAGTGGTTCTACTCTGGTAAAGATCGTTGATGTCCCGGGATGTGTCTTCACTAGCATCCCAATCAAATTTTACTTTACGGCTTCCTTGTTTGCGTTGTCCGCGTGTTTCTAATTGATCACCTTGCGAATAGCGTTTGCGAATGGCCTCGCATTCTTTGCTCGTCAGCACACGGTCTCCAGTACCGTCTGTGCTTTCTCGACCTACAAACGCGAACTCATCGTCGGTTTCTTTTCCTTTTCGTTTGCTAATAGATTCTGTTGGCGACCGCGATCTGCTGCGCGCTGTTCGTGATGGTCGATAGTAGCGATCACCGTGTCTGCTGGTCCTGGATGACTCTTCGCGTGGATCATCGCGGTCACGATACCTGTCATTTCTGTGCTGCACTGAGCGACTGCGGCTGCGCCGTCGAGTATCAGGGCTACGACTGCGTCGTCGGGCATTGGCACTCGGCGAATGGTCTCGACGTGATGCACCACTACGACCTCTGCTCTCTGACCTCTGTGCTCTATTGTTGCTATTTTCTTCGTAATCTTTCTTTCGGATACCTTGTAGCTGATGAATCTCTTCCGCGCGTTGTCTTCTCATCTCATCTGCTTCGCGCTGTCTTCGCTCCAATGCTAACTTTGCCCGCTGTGCCTTTGTGAGAAAAACCGGCTGCGAGGGCTCTGCTCGTTGGTTCTTTAGTTGCACTGCCTCCTCAACTGACATCGGCTGACCATTATTTAGAGTATTGTGATTGTTTGCGCGCTTTGAAACATTGGCTGCTGCATCAGAGGATATGCGAGAGGCAGCAAACGGGTCAATGTAGCCTGGCTGGTCGCCTTCATCGTCATCGACGTCCATTACCTGCGAGCGTTGCACGCTCTTCTTTGAGTCAAAGTCCATATAAAACTATAGCAAATGAAGCAAAATATGTTGTATATGCTTGCAGCGTATTCACTGAATGCGTTGCAGATTCCGTTTATAATTAAAATTTATTTGTACGCGGCATTACCTACAACACCTTTATGGGCAAGTCAGTACTATTGCGCACGTGCCTCTTGCTCTCATAGAGAGAACCTTTTCCAACTCCAACACTTTTGCACAGAACAGTAAAGCCGTTTATAAGAAAAGTGAAAAAGAGGAAGAAAACAATATTAAGATGCTTTGCTAGCGTGCAAGTCCTACTCAACAGTGACAGACTTTGCCAGATTACGCGGGAAGTCTACATCGACGCCATTGAGAGTGGCCATGTGGTACGAGAGCAACTGCAGCGGAATGATAGTGAGGATGCCCTGGAGACAATCAACTGTTTGTGGAATGCGAATGGTCCTGGAGACAGCATCATCGATGTTTGTGTCGCCAGAGTTGCAGATGATGATAGGGTTGCCCTTGCGTGCCTGGACCTGCTGCAAGGCGCTCTGTACCTTGGGATAGTACGCGTCCTTTGTCATGATGATGACGATGGGAATATGCTCGTCGATCAGTGCCAACGGGCCGTGCTTGAGTTCGCCAGCCATGATGCCCTCACAGTGAATGTACGAAAGCTCCTTAATCTTAAGGGCGCCCTCAAGACAAGTGGCGCTCTGGAACCCACGGCTCAGAACAAGCATGCTCTTCTCCTGGTACAGCTGCTTCGACAGCTCTTTGATGTTCGTGTCGGATTCCAACACTTCCTTAACCAGATTGGGCAGCTCGCGCAGGCCATTGATGATCTCGCGACGACGCTCGGTCATAGAGATGCGGTCCTCGCCCAGCTGCAACGCCATCATCACCAGTGCCAGGTACTGCGAAGTGTACGCCTTGGTGCTGGCCACTCCAATCTCCGGACCTGCATTGATATGCACACCGCAGTGAGTCTCGCGCGAGATCGAAGAACCCACAGTGTTGGTGACACCCACACACAGCGCGCCGCGCTCGAGACAGTAGCGCAGAGCAAGGATGGTATCGGCAGTCTCGCCTGACTGCGACACAAACACGCAAACGTCATCGCGGAAGATGGGCGATTTGCGGTCAAGGAACTCTGACGAGAGTTCGACAGCGACAGGAATCTCAGTCAGCTCCTCAAAGATCGCACGCGTTGCCAAGCAGCTGTTGTAGCTAGTACCACATGCAGTAAACACAATGCGACGGCAGCGGCGAATGGAGGCCAAGTAATTGCGCAGACCGCCAAGCACAACAGAGTGCTTGTTAAAGTCCACGCGGCCACGGATCGTGTTGACCACCGATTCGGGTTGCTCGTAGATCTCCTTGAGCATAAAGTGTGGGAAGCTGCCCTTCATGATTGCAGCAAGCTCCATCTCCAGTGTCTTGATCGACCGGATGGATGACAGGCCGTCGTCGCGGCGCAGACGGTAGATGTGTAGATCACCCGAGCGGCTGATATGCGCCATGTCGTCGTCCTCCAAGTACAGCACGCGGCGCGTGTGCTCGATGATAGCCGACGGGTCCGACGCCAGGAAGTACTCGAGCGGCTGGCTCGAGCCGTCAGCGCGTTTGAACGACCGCGACTGTGCGCGCTTGGCATAGGCCGGAGTCTTTTCCTCATTGATAGTCGTGGCAGCAACCACATTCGAGATCTCTTCAACGTCGACAAAGTCCACATTCAGGTTCTCAGAGGTCTTGATGCCAATAAGCAGTGGCGATCCACGGCGCGCGGCAACAACCTCACCCGGGTAGTGCACGCTCTTGAACAGAAATGCAAACGCGCCCTCAAGCTCCTTGATCACGGCCTTGGCCAGATCCGGGAAGGTGATGCTTTGTCCGCGCTGCGAATTGTACACGTACTTGAGCAGCTTGGCCACGACCTCAGTATCAGTCTCGGTCTCAAAACCATAGCCCTTATTCTCGAGCAGCGTGCGGATCTCCTTGTAGTTGGTGATAATGCCGTTGTGCACAATAGTGAATTCGTTGAGCTCATCTGAGCGATGGGGATGCGCATTGACTGGCGATGGCTGGCCGTGTGTGGCCCAGCGCGTGTGCGAGATCGAAGTCTGCACGTTGAACGTCTTGCTCCAGTCCAGTTCAGATGAGTCAACCAGCGCCCGTAGTGCAGCCACCTTACCCACCTGCTTGACGATTGCTACCTCGTTCTCGGAGTCGCCGTCAATGGCAATACCTGCAGAGTCATAGCCACGGTACTCGAGCCGCGAAAGCCCGTTAAGCAGCGTGTCTGCTATGTAGCGCCGGTCCTTCTCGACAAAGTACGACAGATATGCAAAAATTCCGCACATGGCTTAGCTACAAAGAAGATTGTTTTGGTCCTTTGGTAGAATAAAAATGTGCACAGGAAGAAGGTTGGAAAGGTTAGAAAAGAACAGTTTGTAAGCAAAACAGCTCAGTGAGAAGAGTAGTTGGATAACAGCTGCAGCCTGCTGTTTGCGTAGAGAGAATGGAACCTGGAAAACGTGCACAGGAACAAGAAATAAGGATGGGGATGGGTTCTACGTTTAAATGGCAGATAGTCGCCCCCTTTCCCCTATCCCTGCTTTCGCCCGCGTGTTTGCGCACATGTATAAGCAACCCTGGGGTAGCGCAAATTGACCACAAGCGGAACAGGGCTGTGGTTGTTGTGATGGTTGAAGCGCCTACTCTTCCTGTCAAGCCGACCCATTTGACATGCAAAAAAAAGCCCCACCCTTGGGCTGCCATGCGCAGAAGTAAAGCCACACACGCACACGCATGCCTCCCACACACACGCACACGCTGATTAATGGCACGCCATGTCGCACGATCCACAGACGAACAAACGCAATGTGGGAGATCCAGTCCATGCGACATTGCAGATACACAAGACGTCATCGAGCAGTGACGGCTTTTTTTTCTTATTGCTCATCCCTCACTCCACAAACACTGGGACAAATCAGGGGGTATAGCGCACATGCTGCGACAGCCGATAAGCAGATAGGTGGCACCAAAAAGCCACCATGGATGGCTAGTCTGGAAATAGTGCCTAGGGGAGGGGGCGGGCGACATTGGTGGACAAATGTCCGTAGTTCATTCTGTACCTTGCTGTTGTTGCTGCTATTGGATAGCTCAATGGAATATAAGTTGTGAAGAAGAAAACGCTGCTTTTTTCAGAGAAATAAAGAAAGAGAAACGGATGTTCCAGTAGAGGAGAAGGACTATCCACTGTCAAAACCCCCTTCCGTTCCCCTTTTATATTGTGGGCATGCCATGCACGGTTTCTCTCATCGCATGCACCCGAGCTAAATTTAGAATCAAAGGGGTCCTTTTTGGCGGATGAAACTTTCTCTATAATTAGCATGTGGCGCTCGCAGTCTCCGATTACTGGGCTGTAGAAACAGCTACCTGCGCAATAGCACTTGCCACACAAAGATTTATAAAACACTTTTACGCTGTTTCCATTGTTGTTGTTGCTGCGTTATTCTGATGAATCTCATCCTCGATCTGTTCGAGAAGTTTAGTCTTGGCCGTAGCATTAGAGAACCGTACACGTACTTTACGCGGTAGGCCAATGCTTTGGGTAGCTCCTTTAGCCAGCTCCAGATTCACGATGGCACTGAGGTACTTTTCCGATTCTTTGATGACTCGGCGCACTTGAGACTACAAACAGTCCAATCACAGTAAAAAGAAGCACAGGAAGTGTGAAAGAGAAGATCCATTGGTCAGCTGATTCGAACATTCTCCATGTTGTACATGTCACACCATGTTGCAGCTATGCAGCCTGCAGTTTGGCGCAGTAGGTCCCTGAATATCCACTTACTGGTCTGACTTTGCCCTTCTCGCCCTTGTTTATCGCAATGCGATAGAAGCAAGTGGCAGAGCTAAGCCTGAATGATGCCAACACCTACAGTATACAGGCAAGTACCACCAATCTATTATTTTTTTTAGCAATTGCTCAAAGGTACTCTCCTGTCAAGCATCAATTTGTGGGTTTTTTCTCGGAGAAATTTCCCCAGTAGAGAATTGAAGATACTCACATCTGTAATTTCCCAGTACTGCAACGACAGTAGTCTAGTAGGAAGTTGATCACTAGATAAGTGCATCTCGAGAATGCGCAGTATCTGATCTCGCAGCATCAGCATCTTTTTTTCCTGCAAAACAGGATCAACAACCACAGGACGTGCGCTGACCTTCACCAGTTCACTTTCCTTCTCGACTAGTCCCAATTTACGCTCCCATTTACGTGTCTCACGTTTGCGCAAACGACCAGTAAAGAATTTTTGAAACTTGCCAGGAATCTCAAAGTTATCCAACACAAATTGGTTTTGTTGAATGCTGCGCTTGATTTTATTAACGTCTTCAATTTTACCAATTGCTCCCTCTGGTTTCTTTGTTATACGCACTCTTCTGCCGGAAACGCTTCGTTGTGTTGAGACGACAGATGCAGCTATGCAAGTTGTATGGAAATGTGCCCTATTGGTTACTAGAGCGATACTCAGAGCACAGCGTGGCACGAATCCGAGCATTTGGTACTTTTGATCCAAGGAAGAAAGTCTAAATAAAGCGAAGTATCGAAAAAAAATATATCATCAGATCGGCGGATAACCTTCATAGAGAAACATATGAGGACCTCTGATCATATTGTTTATGGGGAGGGATTACGCGATGATTTGTTGACTAGTCAACAAAGGCAGAGAATGGTCCAACCTTCCTTCCTGCTTGTCTTTTTCGCGCACAACCTCAATTCCATCATACAAATACATCATCGTTGCATTTGACCTGCGCGAACCAGAAATGTCGCTTGTGCTATCAGGGCAGGGCGAAAAGACGTCACCAGCGCTACGCGTTGCGCGCAAATACAGTGCGTATCTCAGCTATCCATTGGCTGTAGCAGGCATAGCATGGTTGCTTTTGCTGCCTTATAGCGAGTTATTCTGGCGACGTACATATTTTTCAGAAAACGCAATGTTACCAGGACAAGCGGATCCTTGTTTCGGCAACGAACATCATCTAGCAGCGATGGACCGGATGGATGCTGCACTCAGCACATCTTTACGCGAAGGAAGTGTTGGACAGCAACGCGCGGCGGCTGTGGCTGAGGTATTTTCAGAGTTTGGACTCGATACTGAGGTTCAGACAATAGTCTACGATGAGGTTCCAGGAGTTGGTCAACACCAGGGTACCAATGTTCATGGAATACTACGGGCACCGCGTAGCGATTCAGTGGAAGCTCTCGTGATTGCAGCAGCATGGACGACAGCGGATAATCAGACCAATATCAATGCTGTGCGAGTAATGGCGGCGCTGGCTCAGTTTGCAAGTGAACAGGTTTATTGGGCCAAGGATATCATATTTGTGGTGACTGATGCAGGTGAGATTGGAATGGAGCAATGGCTACGCGCATACCATGGACATCACACGCAATCGCCTTTGTATGTGCGTAGTGGAATTATACAGGCAGCACTTAGTCTGGAATTGCCACCAGCCAAGACGTATCAGAGCATGGGGCTCTATGTAGAAGGGAAAGTCGGCCAACTGCCGAATCTGGACATGGTAAATATGGTACAGCATGTGTCGCGGATCGAGCAGCTTCCTGCCAATCTCCATGGTATGGTTGATGAGTCGCGACGGGCAAGTGTATGGAGGAAATATCTACACTCGGCACAGTTACTTCTACGCCATGTGCGGTCCCAGGCATTTGGATCGCTTGTAGGTGTTCATGCACCATTCTTGCGCTACCGTATTGACGCACTGACTCTTTCTGGAATTGCCAAAATCAACGATCCAGTTGCTCAGCTGGCGCAGCAGCAGCGCGAGTTGTTCTTGACTGAGCCCGTGATTACACCAATGCTTACCCAAAGAACAGTTAACTCAATCGGAAGATCGTGTGAGCGAGCACTGCGCAGTTTGAATAACTTGTTGGAGCACTTCCATCAATCGTTCTTTTTCTATATACTCCCGGCTAACAGAAAGTATATTTCGATTGGGGGCTACATCCCAGCAGCCGGGTTAATGGTCGGCAGTCTGTTGCTCCAGGCCATGCATCTGTGGTGGATGCAAGGACCACCCGAGCTGCGCTCCAGCGACCCGCGCACACGTATTGAGCGTATCAACAAGTATTACTTGCTGCTACGGCGTACTATTCCCAATAGCATGGGCATCATTCTGCGTGTGCACTTGCTAGGCCTGGTACTTCTGGCTTTGCCCATGATTTTGCCGCACGCCGTACTGACCAACACCACTTCAACTGCATATCTCTTTACCGTCGCACTGGCTTCCATTTCTATGGTTCTTCATATCACTGACACATACTGGACGGAGGCTGCACGCCCAATGGTCGAATGGCGTCAGCTCAAGGCGCTTATTGAGCTCTATGTGGCAGCAACCATTGCTTGTCTCTCGGTGATGAACTTTAGTCTGGCCGCTGTCTTGTTTGCGGTTGCCGGACTCCCATTGGTTCTGACCAGAGCTTGCGAGGCTGGCTCGCGTGCACAAAAGGCCGCAGGTATTATACTGCTACTTTTAGCGTCGCCTGTGTGCACAATGACACTGGGTCGTAATGTGGCACTGGGCCTGCATCCATTGGATTTTACCTCCAGTCCATTCCGCATGTTTCTCGCTGACTTTCATCACTTTTCCAGTCTGGTTTATCCGCTAGTATGTCTGATCTACTGGCCTGTGAATATTTTGTGTATGATCATTGTGCTAATGCCCTAGTTTCTTTTTTTACCTATGAGATATCTTAGCATGCTTATGAGAACAGAGTTAGTCTTGCACATGATGATGGTGGCGGCGGGGGCGTGTATGTGGCGGTGGGGGTATGTGCCTGTCGATGAATCCGACGGTAGAGGTCGTGAGAGTAAAGATGAAGCCCCTCTCGTTTTCTTCTTCTTTTCTTTAAAGGGGATATGAATGTCTGGGGTCTCACTGGCTTCTCATCATCGTTTAGTAACATTTAACAACATCTCAAGAAGAAATACCTTTATTATCTAAACTTCACGAGTCTGATGTGGGCTATTTCGCATATTATCTTCTTCTTGGCTGCTGCCTTAGTACATATCTCAAGCAGCCAAGCCAGTGATTACAGTAGTAGCCATGTAAACAACACACAGCCGCTGACAGTTGAGCTATTTCATTCACTGCATCGTATCGGCGCGCCAGTAGTGTCACCAGATGGCACCAGGTTGTTATTTACCCAAGTACATTACGTCGAAGAAGTAAACAAATCAGCAACCTTTATAAGCATGGTGGACATTGCAAGTGGCGAGACAATGCAAATAACAAAAGACCGCGCTGGGCTTTCATTTAATAATCCAGTGTGGTTTGATGATACCACAATTGGATATATGCATAATGGAACATTGTACCAGTTTCCACTAGATGGAGAAGCAAGTGCGGTCTTCACTCCATCAGTAGATATTTTGTCAGTGGCATTCCGTGCACCATCTCTTTTGACGTTTATCGCATCAGTATACCCAAATAGCACACTTGCCGAATCGCGGAAGTTGAAGCAATCTGCAGCAGACAGACGCGACTCAGCGCAGGTTTACACTAACCTGTGGGTACGACACTGGGACAAATGGATGACATTAGAAAAGCCTAGTGTATTTGCGATTCAGACAGATCGCACAGAAGATGAATGGACTGTAGGAGCCGAAACCAACCTACTTCAAGAAATGCCCTTGTGTGAAGATCCGCTTGTTCGTTGGTCAGTTGAAGACTATACTGTTGATCCACAAGGCCAACGGGTGGCATTTGTTGTGCGACGCCCAGGAAATGATATGGCATGGTCGACAAATGTAGATATCTACATAACACCAACTAATTTATCACAACCGCAGCTTTTGACGAGTAATGTTAATGGAACTGCAAGCAACCCAGTGTTTTCACAGGATGGGCAGTACTTGGCATGGCTTCAGATGGAGAAACCAGGATATGAAGCTGATATAAACCGCATCTATATTTATGACCAAGTCACAGGAACTACCACATTTCTTGCACGCGACTGGGATCTCTCACCACAATTTCTACTGTGGTCTGCCAATGGCACACATATTTTTGCCATTGTACCCGACCAGGGTGATGACGCTTTGTACTCTATTACTATAAGTAATGGACATCGTCTCCGTCTAACAGACCAAGGATCTGTGAGTGCATTACGAAGAGCAGGCAACGATCTGGCATTACTTTTCTCGAATCAGGACAAGTGCAGTGATGTGCACATTCTTGATCCTGACACTCGCAAGGTGCGACAGCTGACTGGAATTAACCACGATGCATTGCAAAGCGTGTATCTTGGCCCAGCTGAAGACTTTTGGTTTACTGGCGCATGCAATGACCGAGTACACGGATGGCTAATTAAGCCTCTAGCTTTTGATCCTGCACGCAAATATCCATTGGCTCTTATCATTCATGGTGGCCCGCAGCAGGCAAATAGCCACGCATTTGGCTATTCACAATGGAATCCAAACATGTATGCCAGCGCCGGCTTTGTTACAGCTCAAATCAACTTCCATGGCTCATTAGGCTACGGGCAGAACTTCACCGACTCTATACAACACAACTGGGGCAGCTACCCATTGGAGGATTTGATGACAGGACTAGATTACCTTCTTGCTACCAATCCTTATATTGATCCAGCTCGTATGGTTGCTATGGGCGCTTCCTTTGGTGGATACATGGCCAATTGGATAAATGCAAAATCCCATCGGTTTAGCGCACTAGTTTCTCACGATGGTATGTTCTCTGTCCCTATGTTTTGGTACACTACTGAAGAGCTGTGGTTTCCAGAGCATGAGTTTGGAGGCTTACCATATGACTTGGCAGTACGTCCTGGATATAGTAGATTTGATCCAGAAAACTTTGCTGCTAACTTTTCTACTCCCACATTGTTTGTTCATGGCGCCAATGACTTTCGTCTTCCTGTTGAACAATCTCTGGCACCCTTCACTTTGCTTCGCCGCAAAGGCATTTCTGCAAAGTTGGTATACTTTCCAAACGAAAATCATTGGATATCTTCTGTTGGCAATTCTATCAGATGGTTTACAGAAGTGTTAGGTTGGATTGCACATTTCACAAACACAACACTGCCATATAAGCTGCCAGACTAACTTTTTTGTTTTTAGTAAATATAGTTGCTTCAAAAACCTATAAAGCAAAAAAATTCCTTCAAATTTTTCTACCAACTATATTTTACGTAAGCAAACAGATATGAATAATTATAATCTCTTTATCTCTTATTCCACAAATATTCATCGCAAAAAAAGAAAAAACATCAAAACATTCTACATAAAAAACAGCCAAACAAAATGCTACGTTTACACAGTAATAACTCTCAGTGGATGTGCTTCAGTATTCAAAACGTACTTATCCAACGGGATAAGATCCACAGAACTAAAAAGCAAATACAGATATTTGAGTGTTTCTGCTAAGAAAAAAGACTCCATAGAGTCATTCAGATTATTTGGAGCATTAGGTTTACGCACATCCAACATAGCAGCATAGCCACCATTTACTTTCGTATATCGTTCAATAGATTCAAATATTGACCATCCCCAGTCCTGATATTTTCTATTACCAGTGGCGCGATATAGTAAGAATATGCTCTCGAGTGTTTCGGGTCTCAACAAATACCGCGCATCAACTATTGTCGCACCCAATTCTTCGGAATAGGATTCAAGATTGTGAACATTTGTGCTACTCTCTGGGAAAGAGAAAATTTCAGGACCCAGACCACTCGCCATTAACTTATAACTAAGGTAACATGTGCGAGTAAGTTTTTCAGCCAAATCCAAATCTTGTTTTCTACCAGTCACTTGTGCTCCTAATGCCAATAATCCCGGGTAGAAACAAGCCAAATGTTCCATCTCACGGTAAAACTCACCAGTACTACTCATACTACCGATAAACGTCATGCCACGATGTGATTTGCGTACAAGATTATCTACAATTGCTTCAGTTGCCGTAATATACTGCTCTTTGTATTTTTGCTCTCGTCCGCCATGCAGGATGTATTGCTTCAGCAAATACTCGTAAAAACTGTCTGCGCGCGCACCCGCAGAGTAAGGGAAAACTGTGTTGTATTTGCCTGTCTCGACATTGATAAACGTCGGATACAGTCCTTGGTGCTGTCGCTCTGCCTTCTCTAGAGCCTCGCTGGCGCGATCAGCAAGCGTTCTGTATTTGGGATTACCAGTCAACTCTGACAATTTTGCAAATTCTAGCTGTAAAGACCCAGCTTCCGCTATGCACACATCCGTAATGCCTGTTGACGAGATATTGTTCAGATCTATAGTGGGCCACGGAATTCCTGTTGGTGTGTCAAAGGCCAGCGCAAGCGTATCACCGACCTCCTGTGCTTTCTTAAGAAGCATTGGATCCTGGTCCAGCTCATATGCCCCCAATAACCCACCTAGGGCTCGAATCGTCATCTCAAACACTGGCACTCTATGCCCTATCGGCGATTGACCAAAATCGATATTCTGCACGTACTTCTTTGCTGTCTCATACTCATCCAGCATTCCGAAGAGGTAGAGAGTGTCCAGCGCATCCACCAGTGATATCGACCAGTTCCCCCAACGTTGGCTGTAGCTATAGCTTAGTGGCTTCAGCTCGTCCTTACCAAAGGCAAAAGTTGTATATCCTTTCCACGCGTGTGCCATTGCATCTCGCACAGCCCGCTGTCGCTTGTGGTTGACTATAAACGCCTTGGAATCGTTCAGCTTCGCAGTGGACATCGTGGTGGACTTTTGTAAAACTCCATAGCTGTTTAGGAGGTAAAAACTGCCCAAAAGTGTTGTACATATAAAGAACAGACCACTGAGAGACAGTCGACGCGTCAAAAGCATATTATTTGCTGACTATTCGTGGGAAACCGAAACATAAGCTTTCCTTATGGCGCTTACAGAGTAAAAAGAATAAAAATGTAAAATTCAAACAAAGGAAACAAAGCGTGCCAGCCACCATTCCCCGCGACCCATTAAGAGTAAATGGGTGTTCTTTCTTGTCAAATGATTCGGTATGTTGATGGGGACTGCACGACCCTCATTGCATGAAAGTGGCTGGCCCACAGGGACCATTGCAATTTCACCAACAGCATATCGCGCAGCTCGCTCATCGTTTTGCGCTCCAAAGCATTTGATTGCTTTAGCGGCGCCTTTTCCAGCCATTCGATTACCGGCTGAAGTGCACGTCCAAACTGGTGCTTGGCGATATGTAGTGGTAGCGTCGCTGTCAAGAAAGACGCGTCATCAGCATGCTCGGATCGTTCACTCCAGCGCGAAAGCTCTGCAACAGCCTTCTCGTAGGCCCTGATCCGCTCCTCATCCTGTTCCTCCGAGGCGACATCGACAAACTCTGCACTAGTCTCGGATGCTGCAGCTGAGTGCGATCCCTGTATGACCAAAAATGCCATTGCCCGACATTTGGAAGTCAGAGCGCCCACCAGCTGCGTCTTTGCAGCGTCTGCCTGCTGTTTGAGCCTTTTCTCGTCCTCGCTCTTCAGTGCAACCTGATTGCTGTACAGCCTCGCAGTGAGAGCACGCGGTCGCGTAAGGTCAACGATTCTGTCCGCAATTTCAATCACCTTGTTTGCCGCACACTCGCTCAAACGGGCCGCCTCGCACCAGGGGAGCGATGTGCGGGAGCAATCGATGGTCTCCAGCTGTGCGGTCAGTACTGCCGCGCGCTGGCCATCAGGGTCATCTGTCGCACTATTGCTGTTTTGCTCAGCTAGAAGTTCTGTAACCAGCTCATCGCGAACGGACTCCTCCTTGACCTTCTTAACCCACTCCAAGCGCACTTTCCTCAAGGCCTCCCCCAGCTCCCGACGATCCTTGTCGGCCTGCGGCTCGTTCTCCCGGTCGGGGTACTTTGGCTTGTTATCCAGAATGCCAACAGCACCGTTGCCATCCATCTTGCGCTTGGCTGGCACAATGTATGTCAAGCCAATAGCTGCAGTCTTGGAGTTCATAAACACCTTCCCGCACAAAATATCGCCTGGAGATGCTTCGCTGACCAGCGGGCTTATTTCGGTGCTGAAGAATAGCGGCAGCCGTCCACCGTGGGGTATGCTGTCGCCACGAGATGGTTTTCCGTAGACCGTGGTTGTGAAGATCGATGACATGTCGAAGGCAGTCTTGAGTAAGACCGGAGTCGATATGCGAATGTTCAGCACCAGCGCTGTGCTCTTCAGTGCCTCAAGATCTTTGGCGCTGCGGTGACGAATCATCACGCGCGCCAGATAGTCGCCAGCCTTTTCCAGTACTGCAGATTCCGTATAACTGCTGTTGGTTATTACACAGCGCTTGTTCGCGTCAAAGATCGCCAGCACAAAGTCATCAGCCCAACACTCGTAGATTTTGGAATCAACGGCTGGAATACGAGGTCGCACCCTGGCATTGCTAGTCTTTGTCTCGAACTTGTAGTCCAGCACAAGTCTGTATATGGCTGATTCGGTCATCAAATGTACATCGCGCTCTGAATCAATGGGCGCAATTACAGCGCCATGTGGACGGTATGAGGTACGTAGCGTATCCAGAATTGCTCTGGGGCTGATGTTGTACTCGGGCCTTATTGGCGCCATAAAGTCGGCACGAGTTACGGCGTAATTGCCATTGATTACTATACTTGTATCAAGTTGGCTGTCGCCAGAATACAAGCACCCCGCATTTGCAGGAAGTATGCCGTTGAACTCGACACATACGTTCATTTCATGTGTCCCAAGCTGACTCCAATATGGAGCAATACACACCTCTAATGTAGCGCCACCAGTCACATCCATAGAGCTTACGTACTTTTGCTCCGCAGTCCCGCCGCCTGCGACATAGGTCCGATGTCCAGCCGTCACGTGTTGCTTCATGCTATAGACACGGAAGCGCTCCTGTGGCACAAGCTGTAGGCAGTGGAGATAAAACATAGCTGGAGCCGACATTTGCGCGGCAGCATTGGTCATGTGTATTGAAATCTGAGCTTTTGTGGCTCCGGCAGGGACGGCAATAAACCGCCGCACAATCTCGGTGGGTTGGAAGTGGAGACAACCAAGCTCTACGTTGGCCGAGAGTCCAACCGGTATCGGTTTGGTCACAGTGATAGGTATGCTGAATATAGGCCCGCGATCGACATTGGTAGAGTCATACCCATCGATTGCGGCTACATGTAACCGGCCAGGCTCGAGGAGAGTAGGGTCAATGCGCACGCTAAAGTTGCAACCAGTTCCGGCCACGTACACGGCCTCGGGTGCTCGAACCCATGAAGCGGTTGCCACCAAAAGCGCGCGCTGCTCAAAGTCAAAGCGTCGCTGGCTCTCCTGCTGGCCACGACTGCCATCGCTGTCGCGCTCAAGCTTGGCACGCACGTCACCGGGAAACTCTGGCACCACATTTATCTGCATATGTCGTACATGCGCAGACTCCTCATAATTGCGTAGATAGATGCCGCGTACATCGCCCGAGCCCGACACACGAACCGTGTAGGTGAGGTCCTCAAAATCCCGCTCTGCGTTTGCCTTGAGAAACTGCCATGCTGCGTCAGTCTGTATCATTCCTGCGCCGAGTTCATCGCAGATTGACTTCGCCGTGTTCATGATGGCGTTCTTAACGCGATAGGGGCTGATTCGCTGCGATTCGCTGTCATGCCCAAACTCCTGCTTCCAAGCTGAAACCAGAAGCGCCAGGCACCCGCACAGGTTGGGGGCACTCATACTGGTGCCGCTGCACAGCTGCAACCGTTGCCTCGTATAGGCAGGGTAGCTGGCAATAGCGCTGCCTGGGGCGTAAATGTCGAGACCTCGGGCGCCATCGGGAGTTGGGCCGCGCGAGCTCCATGTGAACACGGTGTCGTTGACAATGTCGTACATGCCGTGGTTGGCTATCATTTGGTCATAGCCCACATACGCGCCAACGCCAATGAAATCGTCAGTTGTGCCGCCCGGTGCAGCGACAGTAGACAATGCCGGGCCCTCGTTGCCCGCCGAACCAACAAATATGCAGCGGCTGCGGCGCACGACTTCTCGACGCACCATCTGCACCCACTGACCAATATTGGGTGTAGCTGTAGGCTCGCCAAAGCTGATGTTGGCCATGTCGACGTCATACTCCACAATGGCATTGGCTGCACGCGTAAGGCCAATGCCAGTCTCCATGCTGCCCATGCTATGCTTTCCAAGTGTCAGCGACAGCAGCTGCGCGCCCGGCGCAACGCCATTGTTCTCGGGTTCATCTGGATGGTTCGCGGCCATAATCCCAGCTACATGCGTTCCGTGTGGCCCGGTGCTAGTAACGATGCTCAGCGTGCGCCCACCGTCGTAAAAGTTAAGCGTGTAGTGTAGCAAATGGCGTCTACACAGCAGTCCGATGTCGCCAGTGTGCCGGTACGCCCCCATCGCGGGCGTTTTGGACAGATCGCCGCTTCCCTCAACGTCGACCGCCGCGCGCCACTGCTGGCCATCGTGGAACACAACGCAGTCCAGCACCGGTCCGGGGTCAGAGTATGTGCTGCTCAGCTTGCCCAGCACGCTTGCTTGTGCGTCCACCTCAGCGCGCTCCTCGTCATTGCTGCCGTCGCTAGTATGTGCACCATCATCCCTGCGCGCATTGACGGCGTCTGCCAACAGCTGTGCTTTCTTGCGGAACTGCGCCTCGCGCTCAGCCACTGCGTTCATCTTCACCATAAGCGGCACGATGTCGTAGAGCCGCCGGGTGCCCAGCCGCCACTCACCCGAGGGGTTGGACCATGTCGGATTCAGCCGCAGCATGCGACCGCTGCCTGCGCGGAGCTCGAGGGCGTCGCCGCTGCACTTTTGCGGCTTGCCAAGCTCCACATCGCCCGAGCCAGCGCAGTCGATATAGTCTATAACCTTGCTTCGACCATCACTTGTCACTTGCAGTCCTTTTGCACCAGGGTCGATGCCAGTGTCGAGCACTGCCACAACCACTCCTCGGCCATCGTAGTCCGGATGCTTACACAAGAACTCGGCGGCCTGCGAGTCTGCCTTGGGCAGCATGCCATGGGTCGGAAACCCTGTTCGTGGCCCGGCGGTCCCAGCGCTGGCATGCATGTTTATGAGACAATCAAGCGGCTGAAGGATGCGTGCAGACACAAAAGACCTACGTGCAGCAAGGGTGTGCGCGATGGCAAGAAAGAGAAAGGAGTTGAAGATAAGCTGATAGTCGGTAACTCCTCCTGCAAGGATACTTTTTCCCTTCAGGGTGTGGTGATAGAAGAAAAAGTCGGGATATAGCAGAAGCAAAAAACAATGGGGATTTTTTTATCATGCCTGCTGTCTTATAGACGTCTTGAATAAAGGATGCTGCAAAGTGTCCGTCGTGCTTATGTGTCGGAGTAAATGAACCTTTTTGGGATAAGAAATTCTATTTCCTCTTTGGGCATTGGGCAAGAACAGGATATCACCGCAGTGCAGTTTGTGTGTGTGCAGCTGCCAGCACGCTGTTCTGTTTGTCCATGCAGCCTGATATGAATTGTTTGTGCACAGCGCATCTGAAGGAGAAAAAGTAATTCTTCATTCAACGCGCATAAAACTTTTTTATCATGCACAGACATTCACCACTGCCGCTAAGAAAACTATTGACACCAAAAAAATAGCATTTGCGACGGTCAAAGCGACTTTTAGCAGCGAGTGTTGGGGTTTTTGTCATGAGAGACAAAGCTTATGCGAGGTTGGTCTTAGCATACACGAAGAAAGAACTAAAACCAGAATAGCAACGTATTAGTAGTAGTTTTGAATAGACACACAGAGTAGATGATTTTACCAATTTCATACCAATAAAATACAATATATGCATCTTACATTGGTGTCGCCCGTATTCCCCCAAGAAGGGGAGGGCGTAGTTCGGTGTGGAATTGTTAAAGACCACAAATGTTTGTTTGACTATTCTGTCTAACAACTTTGCGCAAACAATGCCCACAAGCACAAACGCACCGTCTAATTGGCACAAAGCCGCCAAATCAAATGCCGTCAAAAATAAAGCACCAACGCTAATACATTTGCAAAGCACAGTATTCGGCATTCAGGATAGGCAAACGGGCGATGTGCAAGCCTTTGCTTATAGAATTGAATTCTATGATGGGAAAGTATAAGAGTTTCCAGAACGCCCGTGTGAAGCATAACCCAGTAGCGCAAATGCATGTAGCACAAACAGCGACAGCAGTATCTGACGCACTACAGCAGCAAAACATATTCCCATCTCCCAACGCATGACATTCTTTTTTTGCGCTACGTCAAGCAAAGAAAAGAGACAATGCTCCGAATGCTGATGAGCATAGAATACATTTGATTCTGTGCGATGTGCATCGTAGGATAACGCAAATGGAAAGTTTGATATAGGTTGAGAGGCTTTACGCTTTTTGGTGTAAACCACAACCTTAAAAAAAACAGCTCTGTAGCGGTTGATAGCAATGTAACTTGAAAGCCTAGCAAGCAGTAGCTCATTCTTACCTTTACTTCCGAATAGCAATAGATTTGAGTAATAGAATGAACTATATACTTTTATAAGACTTGAATAGTAACAAATAAACACAAAAAGTTATCCAGTAGCACTTTTATAAAGTAATACAAAATCCAAGACGTAAAGGAAGAAGAAAGAAGAATAAAGCTCCGCCAGAATAGCATTAATATATACACGAAGAATCTTACGCAGGCGGAAAAAAAAAGTGATGGATATTGGATGATGGCTTGAAGCCTATTCGATTTGGATTACCGCGCACATCCTTTCATGTCAATGGAAAATGCTAGATGCATACACATGTCCATAATGCCGAAATGCCCCGTTTATTGTGCGTAGTCATAGACTCTGCAGCCTCCATTATCTCCTTATTGCCGCATTTCAAGACAACTGACAAATGTTTTGTTCATTCGCATGCAAGTTTTATGTTGTTGGAAATTAAAGGAATATGTCGAATCGGCGATATTCCGCCCATTAATCAAATAAATAGACATCGAAGAGCCTAATCCATACAACAATATAATTGACTACTAGCACACGTTTAATTCGCCACAAGTAGACATAACTCCACAGTATCCAACCCCAGTACAAATGCATCAATAACATAAAATAGACACGAGTAACTTGCCCATTACATTGGCAACTGCTGTAGGCAAAAACAAAAACAAAATCTACATATGTAAGGACAATAGGTTGGTGAAAAAAGAACGGAAGAGGGTGGTTTGGAGCAAATGTCCAAAAATAAAAAAAAGAAAGACGCCTAATGAAACGGTGTAGGCAAAGCACCAATGCGATATCTGATAGGAATGCTTGTAAAAGAGGGCGTGGTCTGCTCAGCAGGTAATGCCCACACGAACCGATGATGGCGATGTCGACGATGGCGACGACGGATGCATGTCCTTTGGGTTTTCCGGAGATCCAAATAATGATTCCTCGTCCAGAGCAGCGCTGACCTGCGACATAAGCGTCTTGAGTTTTTCGGGCTACACAAGTGCCAGCTCAAAAAACGCCAACAGAAAGCTGCCAAAGCAGTCAGATGAGCGTCAGACAGTAATGCCGCATACCATCCGGTGTTCGGGATCGGCACATGGTCGTAGGGGCTGCACACACACACACAATGCCAGCTCACGCCTCCGCTGACGAGCACCCTGTATGTGTGCAGGGGTTATACACCAAGTCAGCATTTTTGTGCTAGCTCCAAGCCGTCGGATGATCAGCATGCATAGCATATATGAAATATAGTGCCACCGCATGTATCAGGGACATATCACCCTGGCCTCATCTATCGGGTGGCCAAAAAAAGCGTATGTGTACCCCCTCCCCATACCAAAAAGCTCTCTCCGCACACAAGCTTATATAACCATGCCGTCTTATATAAATATACTTACATCTTTAGATGTGGGAATGCTTCCACTTTGCACAGTGCCAATTCCCAAATGGCCTGTGTGCTACAAATTTCAATTACCAAGAAGGGAATATATATTCTCAAATAAAGCTGGTTTAAGCAAATCCTCAGCATGTGCACTTGACAATCATGTAAACAAACCTTGTATCAGGCGCAAAATTCCACAAGCGGGCTGCCAAGTCTGCATAGCAAGCACACATGTAATAACAGAGTTGGCCAATGCATCCGCTGATACGCACACAAGTCTCTGACAACCTGTTTAAGCCATCCCTGCTCCAAACTTACCACAAAGTTACTTGGTGCTCCAATCATTGCCTTTGTCACTGCCCGTTGGCTATGGCGGTCACGCCGACTTCCACTGCTGCTGCTACTGTAGCTATGTTGCTCGTAGTCATCAACCTCTCCAAAGCAAGATGAGAATAGTCCCATCATATTTTCGAAAATAAAAAAAGTAGAAATTACTGAAATAACAAGCCTGGTTCTGAATTGCGACTTTGGCTGTATATCAGATATAATACCGTATTTACTATGTTTCTTCGTTAAATAATAGCAGTCGTTCTTCAGGAAAAAATACACTCCCGTTTGTTAATAAAAGTGTGTGCGTGCGAGTTAGAAAGAAGAGAAGACAAAAATTGGTTGTAAGGCGAACAGGGAGAAGAAAAAATACGCGCAAGTCCCTCTTCTGGTTGTAACCAGCAGATATGAGGATGATGTCAAAAAAACAAGAGAGAAGGGAGGTGAACGGACACTGCGCAGTGACTGTCAAGTGAGGAGAAATAGCTGGAGTTAAAGAAAGAAAGAAAGAAAGAAAGAAAGAAAACCACAAAACTTGTGGAAGAAAGGCTGAGAGAATCCATACTAAAATAATCCAGCCATCCCCTTCCCCCCTCCCTTTCCCATTGCTTGAAGGTTTTGTATCCACTGATTGGCCAGTTGTGCTCTCTTTAAATGCCACCCATCTGCTTTTTATTTTTGCCCCACGCTGGCCTTCAAAATCAGGCGCAATTCGCGACTATCGTAGGCCTAGGCCCTCGCATTGCCTTTTTACTAGAGTCCTTTTGTTGAGACCAAATCTGTATGTTTATCGCCACCTGCCTGTGCAACTCAATAGAATCAATTGCTGACTGCAAATACACGCCTTCCATTTACAGACTGTAACAATGTGCCCTTCATATTTATCCATTGTTCGTCCGACATCCTCTCCCAATATGGTCCTGGATCCTTTAGCAGATGTATGCGCCATTGTAGGTTTCTGAATGCATCGTTGTCTATCCAGCCCACATATCTTATGGCTCCTAACGAAGGGCGTCATGTCCATTTTGGCCTGCACATAATCAATGGAAGGTTCTGCTTACACCATGCGTCTGAAGAAACGCCTCCCCCCACCTTGTATGAAGAATATAGTATGCGCCAGGGTTTACCTAGAAATTAGCAAGACTATCGCAAAAAAAATAGCACTCTCTAGCAGAGTGACGTACGAATACTACATTGTGTAAAAATAGTAGCGTTTAGAAAAGATTCTTTTGGTGGAACTTGGTATGGCAGGTTTGCGCCATTCAGGTAGTGCGTTTACTTTGTGGGCGGAAGAGTCATTAGCAGACAAAGTAAACAGATAAGTAGTTGTGGTCTTTAACGTTTACACACCTAACTACACGCTTCTTTATGAGAATACAGACGACATCTAGATAGGTTGTGTTTGTTGTGTATTATTGCTATGACGCTACTAAAAACATCCAGTTTATGCCTCTCAAATCTATTAATGATATGTTGCTGTTCTGTTTCTTGTTCCTTCTTCTTGTCTGCTAACGCCAACCACGCACAAACTTTGTCTTTCGCGGTGCAAAACCCAGCACTTGCTGCTAAAAACTGTTTTGACCAACACAAATTCTTTTTGTTGATGCGCCCATTGTTTTCTTGAAAACAGCATCCAGTTGCTTACACATCTGATATCCTATGTTTCTGTTAAAGAAATGTAAACTATGTATGTTTAACATCCAACTAGAAACTTTTGGTATCAATCTTCAATCCTCCCAATGGCTATATTTTTTATTTTTACTTGACACGAGAATACATAGAACAAAGTTAAAGATATAAAAAGGACGCTCATTTGTCGCAGTTGCTTAGCATTTCTTATACTACATATTGTTTACAGTAGCTAATGCTTTAGAAGCAAATAGTTGTAGTTAGGAATTTAACTGCGTGCCCTCTTAGCTCAGTGGTAGAGCGTTTGTCTCGTAAACAAAAGGTCGTCAGTTCAATTCTGACAGCGGGCAAAATTTTTAGTAGAATTTGCAGGGTTTTTTTTTTAACGTTTGTTGTTTTTTATTTTTAAAAGAAGTGTGCTCATATCATTGTCAAAGTAAAATGAAACATTTAGGAAATTTGATAAAAAAAATAGCAAAAGAAAAAAAAAAACCACACACACGTTTGCTAATCTTGCTCCAGACCCATATGACTATACATATCCACTAGTTTATCTTGATTATAGCCATGAATATCACTGCGTTTCAGCTTCATTGCCGGAGTAAGTCGATCATTCTCAGGAGACCAAAGTTCTGGATCAATACGGATAGCAGTCAGGGTTTCTTGCTTAGTAAGGTTGTTTTGGCGAGCGATATGCTGTAGATCAGCTAGCACAGCTTTAATAAAATCCTCACTAGTAGAAATCTCCGAGGGATTATTATAGTTGATACCAGCATTGTCAGCCATCTGAGCAATTTGATTGTCGTCGATATTGACAATAGCACATGGTTGCGACATACGAGAATCAGCAACAACACAAATATTGTGAATGTAGAGCGAATTCTTGTAAGTTGACTCAAGAGCTTCCAGTGCAATATATTCACCACTGACGAGTTTGACCAGATTTTTCTTGCGATCAATGATGGTTAGTTGACCCTGATCTGTCCATTGGCCAATATCACCAGTCTTCAGCCAGCCATCTTCTGTAACAGTCTCGCGAGTGAGCTCGTCATTATCGAGATATCCCTTAAAGATAGATGGACCACGCACCCAGATCTCACCCTTGCCGTCCTTTGCAAAGTATTTGGCATCTGGAACATCCACCAGTTTCATTTCTACAGAAGGGCAAGGGGCACCGACATTGTTAAAAGTCGGATCGTCAGGAAGCTGCACCGAAAGGAGACCCGAAGCCTCGGTCATACCAAAGCCTTGAATCATTGGACATAGTGCAGCATTCATAAGCTTCTGCACATTCCTGTTGATAGGAGCACCACCAGTAATGACAAACTTTAGACGACCACCAGTTGCTTCGCGCGTCTTCTTGAACACAATATTGTCCATAAAGTTATGCGGCAGGTTGTGACTACGCAGCATGTTCTTGAGCTCAACAGCATTGTAGAAAAGCTTACGTACTAGCCAGCTGCTCTTATTCACTTGCTTAAGCATACCAGCACGGATTGTGTTCCAGACCTGTGGCACACCCATCATAACCATTGGTCGCAGCTCCTTGATATCACCTTGGCATTCGCGCACACTGTCGTCTGTCAGCGTGCGTGGAGTACCGTAACCAACGCGAATGCCAGAGTACATGCAGTAGACATCCACAAAGAAAGCCAGCACATGTGACAGCGGAAGATACGAGAGAATAATGTCCTGATTGTACTCAAGGTACGGCGCAATAAATAGGTGAATTCCACCAGCAACTGCCATCACGCCCTTATGCTCTATCAGCACGCCCTTGGGATTGCCAGTGCTGCCACTGGTGTACATAACTAGCGCAATATCGTGGTCCTTGGGAATCTGCCTCTCAACCGGGTTCTTCGCGCCTAGCTCATGAACCTCGTCCAGTGTATACACAGCAAACTTGCCCTTGACCTTGTCGATAGCCTCCTGACAGCCATCAGGCATACCATACAGATCCTGATAAAACACAACATGCTTGACAGTCTCGATCTGGTCCATAATGCGAGCCAAGATGGGCATCTGATCAGCCTTAAGGAAGGCAATCTCGACCTTGGCCTGGTTCATTGCATGCAAGAGCCCATTCTCACCCAGAGTATCGTAGGCAGTAACCACCTGCATTGACTGCGAAAATGCGCCAAATGCACACAGCTGCCATTCGCGCGAGGTAGGAGCGTAAATAAGCACGCGACCCTTTGGCTTGACGCCCATTGACCGGAAACCCGCACCAAGGTTGGTCGTGTAATCTACAGCCTGACCATACGTCATCCACTTATACTCGCTAAGCTTAAAAAAGCTCCATTGCTTCGTCACTTTCTCCATCTTGCCGTTGACCTTGTGTTCGACCTGCTTTTCCTCCGTCACTGTGCCAAGCACATCGCGTTTTCCCAAGACTGGAGCATCAGGCCTGGTTTTCTGACCATGAAGCAGTGCAGCGTATATATTGGTAATATCAGGATTGGCACGGTCAATAATTTGTTCAGTAGAGGTATGGAAGCGCCTGGTAGGCGTTTCATTAGCACCTCCACTCTGAGGAAGAGCCTTGGAGTATACCACTGCCATATTTTTTCGGTGCGGCGGAAAGTAATAAGAAAACGCTCAAGCACAAGATAAAAAAAACTACAGCAGAAGAGGAAAACGCTGAAATAATTGGTAAAAAAGGAAGAAAGATAATAGTGGGGGGGGGGTAAGATATTTAGGTAAGCAAAAAAGAATATTAGAACGCTGAAGAGAAGGGAAAAAGGACCGAAGCAAACGCTCCGCGATTGCCGAAGCTCAACCTATTTTTGCGCACACACCAGTCACCTTACTTGTCCATGCACAAAGAAGTAGGGGATGGGGGGTGCGTGTGGATCCCTGCTTCCGCAATTGGACTTGCGTTCATCTGCGTAGACAACTTTTTCATGGCACGTGCCCTTACTCAGCGTGCAGGGACTGTGGCAACCGTCGCTCCTCAGAGCGACCAAACCGCGAAAATATTAATTTAAAAATATTTTGTCGGTTCTTTGTGCTGTCTCCCGCAGCAGTCTGAGCGTTTGGTAGCGAGGAGTCCACAGGCATAAGCGACACAAAGAGTGCAAGCGGTACCATCCAAACGCCAAAGAACATAAAAGCGCACACTTGGTCAAACGGAAAGCTCAAATGGCTCATGAAAAAGAAGAAAAACAGGAAATGATTGCTGACTGCCAACACACAACTTCCTACAAAGGTTGTGCTGCCCAAGTCCACCAGCGGAAATCGTGCCAGGTTCAAAGCATAAACGTGGTTGGCTGCTGCTGAAATCACCAGTCGCCAAACGCTCAACCCGTCAAACGCTGCCAACACATGCACTACGTCCACTGTCCATATCGAAATCTGAATTACTTGTCGCGTCAGTCGTGGGTATTCTTCAACCCATTCCGACACCACATACAGTCCACACGCCAAGGAGAACGCTGCAAATATTAGCCCCAGAACCCATCCTGCTGCTGCGAGAAGGCTTAGAAATGTCATCTCTGCATTTGCCAAAACGATTCTGTATAATTTGCTTTATTAAAAATAGTCGAGGGTTGAAATTTGCTGAAGGGGAAAAGCGTTGAACATTGAAGTAAAAGGTGAAAAACTGAGTGCGATTATTGCCTTCGATCTTTTTTACTCGATCTGGTTTTAGCCACCCGCCAAAATATCCAACCACCAACTGTTACTAATTTTGTAAAATACAGTACTCCCTTCTGGACCGCAAGGACCCCCCAGTCCGGACACCAATGCGGGGGGGGGGGGGTGCGCTTCTCGCACATTCTTTTCTTTGTGTCCCTTTGAAAAAAAGTTTCACAAGAGGTTGCTTGTGAATACTGGTTGCCGCCAGGTATTTTGATCGGCTAATACCAGCATTGTGGTTTTGTTTTGGCGTTCTAACCGCAGACGTATCGAATTGCTGCTGGTAACATTTCAACAGATAGGCTGTCATTGGGTTAATAATGTCCACGGCTGTCGCGTATAACAGCAGTAGGAATGGAATGTCCTGCTGTGTAGTCGATAAGATTCATCTTAACATCTATCTGATAATCGCAAACAACTATTGGATTAATCTGAAAATACAAACTACATCATCCTGCTTTAGATCTTTAGTAATGTGTGGAACGCTGCGTATTATAGAAGGGACAAATTAGAAAGCACTATATAAGGCACCAACTGCCGCATACAAATTTCTATTAAACTACCACATCAACACACAAGCACTTCTTTTTACAGCACACTCAACTAAACAACAACCCAGCCAATACCATCAGTAACAACTCAATATGGCCTTTACTTTTGTACTTTCCTCTGCTGTGGCTGCTGCAACCGTAGCTTTCATTGGAATGTCGCTGTCTACGGATGCTGCTCCCGCACCTTACCAGCGCCGTGGATTTGCTGGTATAGGCGCCTACAACGGCATGTATCCTTACAGCGGCTTTGGCTATGGCATCGGATTCCCCTTTGCCACCAGCTACACCAACGCTTTCAATGCCAACAGCAACTTTGCCAATTTCAATGACGACACCATCTACGCCAACAACAAGGATGCAACTACAGCTAATAACAACGTTAACCAGTTCAACAATGCCAACATCATCGCTTGAATCAAATTTTCAATAGATATAGATTTTTATGGTTGACATTGCCATTCAAATAGACCAATAGATATCACATCCATTAAACATAATCCACAGATATAGTAAAGACAAACTAATTGAGCAGTTTCTTTTTGTTCAGATCTGACCACATATCCTCGAAAAATCCCTCGAATACCTCTACAGAAAATAAAATAATAAATTAGTATGATAAGCAGTTGTAACAATCCACATCAAAAATATCATTCTTACGTCTGTAGCTGTATTAGCTTATATTTACCATCCTCAGGAAGTGGCATAATTTGAGCCGGATCAATGTCAATATCTAAACCAAAAATACAAATAAGATAAAAACGGATGTGCATATCAATATAGAATGTTACAAGTCATGCGGATAAATGTGTCACTGGATATGTCGCCGGCTTTAATTTACCATCTGTTGGAAGTGGTTCAAACCAAGTAGTGTCTGCAGAATACAAGAGCGCCGGTGTTGTCATTAGCGCATAATTGTATATTCCGTCCTACAGACATGAAATAGTCAATATAATCGCTCTAGCAATTGCAATATTAGCAACATGTAAAACACATCATAGAAAAAAATCAACACCCAAACGTAAATCAACCAAAATATTTTTCAACATACACTTTGCATTGTAAGTTTAAGAGACTTATTGTAATAGTTAAGGTAGACAAATGAAGGTCATTGAAAACCTTTAAAATGTCCAAAGTTGGTACAGATCCTTCCCAAGACTGTGTCTATCAATATTCCAAATTTATGGGCCTACGCAAAAGAAAAGTATTCAAGGACAAAAATGTATAAAAGTATATTTATAGCGAGCACTGCTCCCATTGCGCTAGCAAATTTTTAGCAGAACGTAGCCAGCTTGTCACACACGCCTTGCTTGCAATATCAACAGATTGCTTTTGTCTAGAGAGCATAAATTGCGTAACTTCCGAGTAAAGTTCATCGTCAGATTGCAACCATTGCTCATCAATCTGCAAGCGCACGCTCTTGTCGATCCATCCGCGCAACAGATTAGTTGACTTGAGCGCAGACTTGCGCAGTTGCGATAAAGCTAAACCGACTGTATTAGCTGCAGACAGACGTTGTGCGGATAGCGCATGCTTCAGAGACAGGGCATATGTAAATGACTCTGTGGCCGTCGAAATATTCCTGATAGTAAGAGATGAGAGCATGCCCAGGGTATCGGGCTCAGTTTCAAATTTATCACTGGGAAGAAGCGCATGGATAGAGTCAACGAGATTGCCAAGCTTCTCGTCAACTGGCTCTTTCTCGCTAGTCGCCTGAATATACACCTGTATAATATCGATAATGCCACGGGCAAGTATACGATCCTGGTTTGGAAGCGTGCTCTCAGAGCTGCTCGCAATGTTAGCCAGTTCTCCCAAAGATGATTCAATTGCCTCAATATCTGCGCATACCATACAGTTCATAAGCTGTGGGATTAGCGAAAAGGTCTGGATCCAGCCAGTCCCCGGCATCGGCGTGACCCTCGTCAGTAGCTCCAAGTTCCACTGGGTCAATTCAACAGGAGTTAACAACCCCATCACCGATACATCGCGGTTATCATGTAATGCATTCAGTGTTTCCTCTGTATGCTTAATCGAAGTGACATCAGCCTCTCGCCACTTTGTCAAAATGCGCTTGTCGCTGCCATGTTCAAATGCCTCTCCACGCAGCGCATAGCGATGAGTGCACTCGTGCTGGACAGATCTAGAAAGGTTATCCTGAAATTCCAAAAAGTCCTTCACATTGGAGTACGTCCCCTCGTAATAAACCTTTTCAATCTCCCGAGGAATCTTAGATCTCGATTGATCATAAAAGGCAACACCATCGTAGCATAACTCAAGATCAGGGACAAAGCAGCCAAGGGCAATTCCTTGTCCAATCACCAAATGACCCAGCGTATCGTGCTGTATATTCTTAATGTTTAACGCGTCGTAGTTTGTCTTGGCGCGCTCGTAACAGGACAAATAAATGTATACGCGGATAGAATAAAGCCTGAGTAAGAAGCTCTCGCCATTGTGCTGGATGGCAGCCTCTAACACACATGCTGCTTTAAACAAAGCTGATGCCAGTTCGTCTCGTTTTGAGGAATCACCATATGCAAACATGGCAGACTGGATAATACGCTGGCTGGCGATAACAGCCATGTCGCTACACGAGGGCCTCTTCTTTCGAGCTGCATTAGATGTAAGCGCAAATTCGAGCAGTAGCTCAATATCAGCAACCCACGCTTTAGGGTCTGTCTCGCCTTGAAGCGCTTGAAGAAGATAGCGGATCTTCTCCAGATTGACCCAAGTCTGAGTGGCATTTTCGCCTTGATCCGAGGCATCACGCGCATCTCGCAGTCGGATATCAAGACATGTTTCATGGTATTCAAGTGCTGCTGTGTCCAAGTCGTTCTCACCTGTGCGCCTCACATGGGCATTAATAAACTGCATGATGTCCGAGTAGCATATAGCCTTCTGCTGGAATTCGTCCACATATGCCCAGATCAGCTCGCCCGGTGAGCCAATAACAGAATTGGCCAGCTCGCCATAACCTGCCTCATAAAGTCTAAGTGATAGTGATACCAGGGCCAGTTTAGCCCCACGAGCCCTATCGCGCACAGATGCCCATCGACAGAGATTCGTGTTGATCGCAGTAACTGCTGACTTTTTCGCTTCCTCATCACCATTTGCTTGACCAAGCGATAGAACCGTGGCATCCATGTACAGTTTGTAATCAGCCCAATTGTCACGAGAGTCGAGAGTCTGTACTGCCGCATCAATGGCCCCAGCAAGGGCGCCCGTCTTGACGAGCAAAGAAATATTTTGAGTGACTAGATCCGGATCGTTGGAAACCATGGCAGCAAGACTCTCGTTGGTGGCCAACACATCGATCATCTGCTCATGCTTGCCCAAGGTCTCCAGAACCTCGAGATACACACGCAGTTCCTCTGAATTAGTCAGTTGGCCCTCTGCCAGCGCCTTCTTGCTCAAACGTTCAGCAAGCTTTAGCTGCACCTGAGACGATGTCGAATCGACTCCCGAGTGCTTTCCATGCAACATTAAGCTGATCACAAGCCACCACACATACTTCTTGTCCTTGAACAGCTTGTTTAGATTAACTGCTGCCATATGCTGTTCCTTGAACAACCTGCTCCTCGCAGCCGCCATATACACCTTGCAGTAGAGGGCCTCGCTCTCAGGAGCAAAAGTTAGGGCTGCATTATAGACAGATATTTCTTCCTCTGGACGGTTCAGCACACGATAGGCTAGCGACAATCCTTGTTGCACATGTTGGCTCTCCAACGCTTTTGGAGTATCTAATAGACTCTGTCCTAAAGCCAGAGCCTCAACGATCCGTCCAATCCGCGCTAAAATAAAAGTCTTTAGAGCTCGGGCACCATAGAGATTCGGCTGCTTTTGGAGCAATCGTTCACATTCACGCAGTGCTTGCGCTGAATCAGACCTTTCCAGTGCATCGTAAACAGGTCGGAGTTTGCGTGCTTCCATTTGGGAGAATGTAGAACTGAGAAGTAGACGAATGAGAATAGTGACGAGTGAGTATGCTAAAAAGGAAACAAAAGAAGTTAAAAAGAAAACTTTTTGATGTTGACGCCTGCCTTGAGTCGGATCAACCCATACACACACACAGGCAGTCAAAAGAAACATGTCATTGCCTGGACGGCAGCTACGCGCATATATTTTGATATCCTCTTCAGTAGATCGTCTCTTCCTGTTTCTTTTTTCTTCCAATCTGGTCCATTTTAAACGTCTTGACGCATAGCCGCAGTCGCGCATATACAACAGGCGCGCTTTAAGGAGGCCACATAATTATGTCAGAGCACAACAAGCCTAGTAGAACATCGCCAACAGACTTTCTCAATATCATTATTGGAAAGCGAGTGTTTGTGCGGTTGAACTCTGGGATTGACTACAAGGGCGTTCTGTCTTGTTTGGATGGATATATGAATATTGCGCTGGAGATGACTGAGGAGTATGTCGACGGCGAGCTACGGAACCGCTACGGTGACGCCTTTATCCGCGGTAATAACGTCCTGTACATCAGCATCATATAGCCTCATTGGTAGTAAACAACATGTCTTGGAAGGTTCTTTTTTTTGGATAAATGAAAAAAGCATACAAAGATCCTGTAGAAAACCCCACAAGGCCATTTGATGACGAAACTTGGGCACAGAGCTCCTTTAAGAGTGTAATTTGACCCTTTTCTTTCTTTCCTGTAATTTCCTCCCCCTCTTTTTTTCTCATTCTTTGATTTGGAATACCTGCATTGGGATACTTGCAACAACAGAGAAACTTACTGTTAGGTTTAAAGGCCTATGGAATCTGAAAAGGTCCAAAACTTTTGTGCGGTTACTGGTGCCGAGCCAGACGTAGCAGCTGGATACCTGCAGGTAGGTATTTCAATTACAGGAATCGATAGGCCGTCAAGTAACACATTCTCGGCTATGTTATTCGAGACAGCGAACTAATATAAGAACAGTCAGACGACTCGTTTACTTGTGTGGCTGTAGGTTTCTGAGAGCAATGTGGAGCAAGCTATATCGCTTTACTTTGAGAATGGAGGCCAACCGTTGCATGCACATGGACAGCCTGCTGCTGGTGCTGTCTCCGCGGCACCAGCATCTTCAGGTGTAGATTTTGACAGTGATGGAACTAGAGCACCGATTCCTTCACACTCTGCAGTGCTTGCAGATGGATACGACGATGGTATGGGCAGTGGTTACCACCATACATCATTTGGTGGTTACCAACAACATCCTTTGCATGGATCAGCAGCCGCGGCAACAGCATCTTCTATATTTAACCAGCGTACCGCGGGACGAGTCCCATTTAGAGACTTTGCGCAAGAGGCAGCAGAGATGGCTGGTGGTGACGCAACAGCACCAGATGGAGAATCAGGAATGTCTTCACGGCGTAGTCGCCTTGCCGAGCTTTTCAAACCACCTTTTGAGATTATGCATCGGGGCAACCTTGACTCTGCTCGACAGACAGCCATGCGGGAGGGCAAATGGGTGCTGATCAACCTTCAGGAATTGTCCGAGTTCCAGTGTCAGGCGCTCAACCGCGACATTTGGAGACAAGATATTGTAAAGGAGGTAGTTGGCAAGGAGTTTGTGTTCCTTCAGATTGCCACCGATACTCCCGAGGGTAGAAGATTCACCACCATGTACAACCCGACTAGCTTTCCCTTCATTGCAGCCATCCATCCCAAAACCGGCGAGCAGCGCACTTCATTCACTCGTTATATGAATGTCGCGGATATAATTGAAGATCTGACCACTTTTACCCTTAACAACGCGCTTCCTAAAAGAGCTGCGACCAGTGGCAGCGATAATGACAGCGCCAGTTCTTCGAGACCCAGTGAGACTGCAGCATATGGCTATCCTAGAGTCCGCCATATGTCCGAGGCAGAGATGATGGAGGCAGCGATTGCAGCTAGTCGGACGGGGAGTATGCAGCAGCCGTTGACCATTGATGACTCTGATTCAGAGCCCAGTCTGGGATACGATGATGACGACACATCAAGTTACAGCGAGATCGAATCTATCACCAGTGTGGAGGACGTGGGCAATGACGATGTTGTGGAGATGGATGTTGATGATACCGCCTCGGAGCGTCTGCAAACGACAGACTCGCTACCAACAGAGGGCGAGTCCTTAACAGTAGAGACGGCCAACACAGCCGACAATGCGCCAGACGCATGGTACGAGGCACTGCCACGCACCGAACCCGCACAACCGATTTCAGGACCAACGGCGACGCAAATAAAGTTCCGGTTTCCTGGAGGAAACCATGTGGTCAGACGGTTTGCAAAGGCAGACAAGGTGGAAGCCATTTTCCAATACCTCAAAGCCACAAGGCCCGAGGCCATCAACCAAGTACCTGAGGTGCAGTTTATGCACAAACGGCTTGCAGACTGTCTCAGCCAAACAATTGAGACAGCGAAGCTGGTCAATGCGTCGTTGTTTGTGGAAGTTTAGATGCTGCAATATAACAAGTCTATCGGGGCTTGTCTTTCGGAACAACTCTGAGTATTGTTGATTCGGTAAAGAAAATACTAAGAGAAGGGAAAGGGGAAGGGAGGGGGGGTTGGTTGTATTGCGTGGTTCAGTTTCTTGTGCTGTTTTTCTTTTTTTGTTTTGTGAGGCTCGAGTGCTGGGATGTGCGTGTTCCTCTTCCCATCCTTTCTAAGCAACACATTTTTTATTATCGATTTTCGTCAGTGTCTTGGAATTTGTTTCTTTGTTTGCTTCTGCATTGCTTACAACTTTTGACTGTACTTCAGCTCACCTTTTTTCTTTATTTGTTGCGCTCATTATTCTGTTGTTGTTGTTTTATTGGAGCTCCACCTATTTTATTGGTGAGCAAAAGAAACCTTTGCAGTTGCATTTACACATAACACACTCTTCTACTTTTAAAGTATTCTGGCAATCAACAGGTCTGGAACTTTGGTTAAGACAATATGGTAAGAGACAGTTATGATGCTGAGGACCACGGGTTTAGGTTTGAGAGCTTTGGGAAGATGTATGCTAAGGACAGGACGTGTGTGTATGCTAAGGACAGGACGTGTGTGTATGCTAAGGACAGGACGTGTGTTTTTGTTTATGTAGGCTACTCCGCAGAACCCAAATGACCTCTTCACAAAGCAGGAGAGGATCGGGCGTGGGTCTTTTGGCGAGGTGTACAAAGGGTAAGTTCTTTCTAATACGATTTTCCTAAGCGCAGTTTAGACTGTTTACTTTATTTTTTCTTTCAGAGACCTCCCCCCCCACCCACTCTTCGAGACTTTTTAAGAGGCGGGAAGAGGGTTGTTGTGCGCAAAGTACAGAGAAGATAGTAATAATACGTAGATGTTGGTACAGCTTGTTCTATTACTAGAGCAAGATATCCTTCTTTCTGGGACAGTATGCATAAAAAAGATGATAGCACTATACACTCGAGGGTTGCATGGACATGTCAAGCACAAAATGTCTAAATAGGGCATGTGTTTTTTTATTTCTTTATTGTTTTTTGGGTGAGTTTGAGATACATTGTAGATTTGAAAACCGTACGAAGCAGCAGGTAGCAATTAAGATTATCGACCTGGAGAGCGCAGAGGATGAGATCGAGGACATTCAGCAAGAGATATTCATCCTATCGCAGTTGGATAACCCGTCAGTGACCAAGTACTTTGGAGCGTTCCTGGATGGGTCGAAGCTGTGGATTGTAATGGAGTACTGCGGTGGCGGGTCGTGTGCGGATCTTATGAAGCCGGGGCGTATTAGCGAGAACTACATTGCAATTATCCTGCGCGAGATGCTCCACGGACTAAACTACCTCCACCACGAGAATAAGATCCACCGCGACATCAAGGCGGCCAATATACTGCTGACATCACAAGGACACGTAAAGCTGGCAGATTTTGGAGTGTCGGGGCAGATAACGGCGACGCTGACGCGCAAGAACACGTTTGTCGGTACTCCGTTTTGGATGGCACCGGAGGTGATTAAGCAGTCGGGATACGACTTTAAGGCAGATATCTGGTCGCTGGGCATCACAGCCATCGAGCTTGCACGCGGACAGCCGCCCCATGCCGAGCTTCACCCGATGAAGGTGCTCTTTGTGATTCCTAAGAACGAGCCGCCGGAGCTGGGAGCCGAGTACAGCAAAACCTTCCAGGAGTTTGTGGCACTATGTCTGAAGAAGGACCCAAAGCAGCGACCGACGGCAGAGCAGTTGCTACGGCACAAGTTTATCCGGTCGGCGAAGCGCACGGAGCATCTGGTGGATCTGACCAAAAGGTGGATGGGCTGGAAGAGGTCGGTGCCTGACGCCCGTGGGGCCAAGGCTGATGCTGACACGCAGCCACAACAGGCAGCTGATTCGGGGCAGGTTAGCTGGGACTTTGACACAGTGCGCGAGGCGCTGCCAACGCCGCAGAAGTCGCGTGCCAACACAGGCATTACGGGCTCCACGGCGCGCACGCAGCCGCACTCTGGATTAACCAACGCGCCGTCGTCATCGTCGCTGGCGTCATCGGTATCCAACAACATGTCGGCTCTGCCGGCTCCCCCGTTGATCGGCGGCGGCGGCGCACAGGGCAACCGGTCGCGCAGTGGCAGTACGGCGTCAAATGCCAGTGGCGGGCTGGGTATCAACGGCAGCCGCGTGCCCAGCGGCTACGCCTCGAATATCCCGCCGCCCAGCCCTGGGCTGCAGCAGCGCCATATCAACAACGCCAGCCCAGTCAACATCCCTGGCGCACGCTCCAACCTGGGCCCCGGGCTCAACACCAGCACGCCGCCCCCACCAGGCATTTCCAGCGGAAACAGCCGCCCATCGTCGGCCCACAAGAACAACTCGCCCTCGTCTTCCCGCATGCAGCAGCAGGCAAAGGCTGCACTCCACCATCCGCAGCCGCAGCGTCTGACGTCGCCCGCCACAGCCCGCCAGAACGCACCCGAGGATCTCTACCACAACGTGCTGATGCCAACACTTGTACGTCTGGAAAAGCTTACCAGCAATACGCAGGCAAAGGCTGCTTACTGCACACTAGCTGAGACTATCCGTCGCTTGGAACATGAAATACCTGGCATAGCAGATGTCTTTTCGAAGGAACTCACTGTTTCCGTCAACAAATTCTACCAGTCGTGGCGCGACTAGACAACTCTACACAATTTTGTCTGCAAATGTCTCGTTACTCTTTCAAAGTCTTTCCTTTTTTTTTTGTTCATTTGGAATTAAACGCTATGCATGCTCTAATACCAAGGAAGCTGAGACAAGCCTTTTTTAGATCTACTGCCTTTATTTCTTTCCTCAATGACATATCTGTATGTAACCGTTTCAAAAAATACTAAATATTCTGCTTCTTCTTCTTGCGGTTTCCAGTAAAACGCACAACATTTGGATTCCGACGGTTACGCGCAACCATCGGCATGCCACGAGCATCCGTAGCAACGCCATAGCCATTTGCATGTGCAAGGGGGTTCTCAAGTAGCAAATCTGGCACATAGTCAGGATCATCCAATGCGCTCATGCCCCCAAGTCCAACATTAGACTTTGCATCCGCCCGTAGTTTCTTTCCAATAGCGCGTGAATACGCACGTTCATCTTCACGAGTAATGACATCTCGAGTAGTGTGTCTTCCACCGCGAGGCTTGGGCATTGAATAAATAGTACCCCGCAAGCTGTGTTGGTAGTTAGACTTCAAATGTACTTGTAGTCTACCATTGGCATTAGTAGTAACAGAGCAGCGTCTTAACGTAGCATGACCACATTCTGAGCAGAACTGTCTGTTCATATCGCCTGTCAGATGGAAACACGCATGACAACGCAATACCCATGTTCTAAGTTGTCGTACTGCTATGCCATCAGGTGTTATTAGATTGATGCCCATTTTAAGAAGCACGTTTTGCATAGCAAAATCTGCTGTCACACATGCCACATCCATCTTAGTAGTTTTCTTATTCAGTGCTCGTGCTTCCTTCATTCCCATGGCATCCGCTGCCTGATGTTTCTTGACATTACCAGGAGTAATCCATCCGCCGTTGAAAAACTCGTCTACTCGCGGCGCTTGTTTCTTTGTCTTTGGACCTGCCACTTTCCATCCATCATCCGATGCTTTTGCATTACTGGATGGATTATGTTGCTTGTCGATTTTTTCGCTCTCTTCTTTCTCGACTGCCTTGTCTTCGGTGGCATCCAACGTCAGTCCATCTAAACGCTGCGTCAGCACTTGCTCGGCATCCCTGACTTTACGCTGCTCTGCAATCTCGGCAGACTCCAACAGCTTGCGATCAGAGATATTTGGTTGATTACCAATGGGCTCTAATCTCAATCTACTCATCCCATTCTTCTGTTTCTCCAGCATGACTGCTAGTGCTATCACCTTCATATCTGTTAGTGCCAGGCTAGAAAAATCTCCAGTCTGCTTAGCAAAGTTTCTTACTGCCTGGAGACTCTCTGAATCGGGATTCATTAGCTTTACTCCATACTGCATGTCTAGAGCATTATACCGTTCTTTTGATGTTTTGCTTCGTAACTCCTGAATCACTTCTGGTACTGTGACAAAATTACTCGAAAGATGTCCGGCAGGTAGTCCCTTGATAAATAAATTCGTATCCACTACCAGCATCCCTACTGGTTTGTTATCTTCAGTTCTTTGCTTTTCATCTCCTTCTCCTTTGTTGGACACTTGTGGTGTGTCAGATTCGCCGCTGGTTTGCTGCTCTGCTGGATGTGCTTTGGTATTATTCTCGGATACTAACACTGACATTGTTATGTGATGTGTAATATCTGCAAATTAGAAAAATAGTACTTGTTCAAGCGTGTACTTTAAGTTCAGTAGAAGTGCGCCGCGTTTTTGTGTTTGGACAAAAAAATTTTCTGAGAGTTCACTGACTTTTCTTTTTTGATGATTCGATCAGGATTGCGGAAATTGGAGATCAACACAAACCCAAAACGATCAATTTCAAAGTACGCTTATAAAGCAAGAAGCAGGCACTTCGCCTGTCATCACTACTAATATTCAAACTGCACTACTTCTCAACATCTCCTGCTATTAGTTTGCTACTCTGGTTTTTTTAGTACGAGTATCTTACAAAAAGCGAGCTAGTCATAGGGTGAACAATGACTGGATCAACATGGGTATTGTGGTGGAAAGATGCACAGGGCACTGCATCGCTAGGTCTTCTACAGGAACGTCTGTTACGAGGACTTCGTGCAAGTCTCCGAGGACGATGGAGTATGGATATTCGGCTATTCCACACACCACATAATTTTGTAGAGCTTCAACAACTCAAAGTATCATCTTCCGAATCTTCACAACCAATAACTCGTGGAACAGCTTCAGACCAATCTATGTATCTTGTGGCCCGTGGACAAGGTGCAACACGACGACAATATTTTGTTATGGCTAGCAATCGTGTTGTTATTGAGACCGAACCAGAGATGGAGTCCATGATACTACGTCTTAAAAACTTGTGGACACCACGTCAGACTGCTCGTATCGAGGGATATAGCTATGAAGGCAATGATTGGGTTATTCGTACTGGCAATTTAATGGTTGGAACTAGCTACAAGGGCTTGATTATTGAAATTAATTATTTACCTTGCTCTAATCCAGAACTGACTCGTGGATTGATGCGCGAATTGCTGATGCTTATTTTGCCTCATGATGCCTTTGTGGATCCAAATAATGGCGTTGATTATCGCCGTGCTTCCCTAGATCCGGACAGAATGACTGACCGTCATACTGCATACCAGTATGTACACCTATTCACTCAGAGCAGTCTTTTATAATAGTTCTTACCACTGGTCTCTTCTATTAGAACAAAAGTTCAGCGATATTGGCATATATAACCTTGACGGTAACAAACTACTGTGCGAAAACTAAGCAATGTGGATCTGAAATTTTTATTTCAAAAAATAGGTTGACTCGTCTATAAGCTCCCTTGATCTGTTTGCTCTTTAATATTTACTTACTGCCATTGAGATTTCGAGTTCACAGAAAAACAATAGGAGAGCTGGGTGTATGCTCCGAATGGTGGTTAATGCGCGGCGTAAGCTTGGGGGATGCCTAACGTCGCCTGTTCCTCCCCACTCTCCCTTCGGATAGCTGGTTCTGCTCTTGGCATGGTAATTTACTGCTGCATGACATCCGAGGTGGCCATAGGAAAGATATTCAACCAATATCCATTCAAGCGTTATCTTCGCAGCTGATATCTCTTCTTTTGTATTATCTCAGCTTCTTATGATCTCTTTTGAAAACATTTTTTGACGATTCTTTGTATTTTTGTTTACATATTGAAGAAACATGTCTGTTAGCAGTACCCATGGCGACTGTGGTGCAGATATTATAAACCAGCACAAAACTATAAACTCTGCTGGGAACGATGCTAGCTTCATGGCTGCTGAGGAGTTGGAAAAGCATATTGTTGCTGGTCAGGCTTCCGAGAATATACAGGAGAATAATGAGCCAAAGCTAAAGCGCAAGTTAAAGGGTCGACAAATGGGAATGATAGCTATCGGTGGCACAATAGGAACTGGATTATTTATTGGAAGCGGCAGTACATTAGCCAATGCTGGTCCTGCTGGTGCGCTAATAGCATTTATGGTGATGGGCTCAATGGTGTTTTTCATTTGTACTTCATTGGGAGAGATGTCAACGTTTATTCCAACATCGGATCCCTTTAACCATTTTGCGGCTCGATTCTTGGACCCGTCACTTGGATTTGCATTTGGATGGAATTATTGGTATTCATGGATGCTAACCGTAGGCTCTGAGCTGGTAGCATGTGGCATTATTGTACAATATTGGCTTCCAAATCTTACTGGCGTCATCTGGGGCGTTACTGTATTGGTAATCATATTTCTTCTTAATGCGATATCAGTCAGAGGATATGGTGAATCGGAGTTTTGGATGGCTGCGCTCAAAGTGCTAGCAGTACTGGTTTTCCTTGTTGTTGGCATTCTCACCATTACGGGAGTCACAGGCGGAGATTTTATCGGTGGTCGCAACTGGAATATTGAAGGTGCGCCTTTTAAGGACCATATTGTTGGAATACTCAAAGCTTGTATTGTTGCAGCATTTTCTATGCAGGGCACTGAAATAGTAGGAATCACTGTTGGAGAATGCGAGAATCCACGGCGCGAGGTTCCTAGAGTTATTCGCTCAGTGTTCTGGCGGATTTTATTTTTCTACGTCTCGTCTATTCTAATCATTGGTTTGGTTATTCCAAACAACAATGAGAATTTGATCAATGCCAGCGGTGCCGGTGATGTGGCTATTTCGCCATTTACCATGGTGTTTCTGAAGGCTGGTGCTAATTGGGCAGCACATATGATGAATGCAGTTGTGCTAATAACCGTGCTATCTGCAGGAAACTCTGGACTATACGCTTGCACTCGTGTGCTTTGGGTGTTAGCCAAAGAAGGAAAGGCGCCGCACTTCTTGAGTCGAGTTACTAAGCGTGGTGTACCATTCTGGGCTTTATTATTTACCGCATTGTGGTCAGCGATTATCTTCTGTATATCTCTAGCGGGTAACCAAAGCGTCTATGCTTTTCTTATTAATCTTTCGGGAGTAACTGGGATGGGATTCTGGCTTGGAATTGGACTCTGTCATTGGCGCTTTCGGCGTGCCTATATCGCTCAGGGCTATGATCTCAATGATCTGCCCTATCGAGCTGGATTCTTTCCCTTCGGTCCTGTTTATGCCTGTACTCTGCTAGTAATTATTATTATTGGTCAAGGATATAGCACCATCTGGCCAAAATTTGATGCATTGGGCTTCTTTTCTACTTATTTGGCTATCCCGCTGTTCCTGATATTCTGGCTTGGTTGGAAATTCTTTAAGAAGACAAAATGGATCAAGCTAATGGATATTGACTTGACTACGGGTACTCTATTAGAATTGGAACGCAGTGGCGATATTGAGTTGTTCGAGTTGTCGGACACCAGTGGCTGGAGAAAGTACTTTCGCTGGCTTCATCGCAAATCTGAGTGATCTAGTTCCCTCACCCCCTGACGCGTACATGGATCAACGCGCTTTTTCGACGCGCCTAGCCACATTGCAGGCTCGGATTTGTGGGAGTAAAAGGCGCAGCATTCTTTGACTTCTAAAAAAAAAAATCTTTCAGCTTTGAACCATTTGCTTGTAAATTAACTGCATTTTTTTTTTGTAATTTGGCGCATCATTAAACAGCGGTATGCAAATGGCTGTCGAACAAGAGTCGTTCGTACCTCCAAATAGGTCCGCTGTGCGAGTCACCTATGGAACTCCGCGCTCAAAGAAGCCGTCCTCTATACAAAGTGATTCTAGCACCAGCTTTGACTTTGCATATTCTGATATTCCTGCGAAATCCTCAGATAATACACCAGCGGACTGTAGCAAGTCCAATAAGACGGAATTTTCCTATAATAGCCTAGGACAACGTCGGCGACGCGTGGGCAGCTCTGAGGAGGAGACTGCAAACGACACTGGTGCTGAGAATCCTAGGTCTAAGAGACGGTTGACACAGGCGTCGCTTCCTTTTGCACAACGCTCACAGAACATCGGGATCAATGGTTGGCTAGCTCGAAGTCGCACTTCCGCTATTTCTGCCACAAAGACTAAAGCTGTTGGCAATATTCCTTCAGCAAATGCAGTACGGAAGACGCAGGCGTTCCTGGACTTTGGTCAGCGGTCTATAGCTCCCGAGCCCTGCACCATCTGTGGCATGACCTTCCAGCGTGGACGTGAAGAGGACGAGAGTTTACACCAAAAGTATCATCGTGCCTGGAAGCAACGCCAGAGTAAGGCTTTTGCGTGGGACATTTGGTGTTCATCCGACAATGCCTACCGACCTGAGACAGTTGCGTATCCACGCAGTCTTTTGAAAAATGATGGTGATAAATCTCAATCCACGATATCCATGGCCACTGTACGACTTGTGGATGCACAAGGTCCGTCTAAACGCGAGATCCAGCGGGCATTAGAAATTCTCAATCTTGCAAATGAGCAGCTTGGCGCATGCTCACTTGATCTATCAGAGCTGGATTCAAAACAGCGCAAGATATTTGTATATATTTCACCTGGTCGCCGTGTCGAAGGATGCGTGCTCGCTGAAAGCATTGCTAGTGCACGGCGCGTTGTTCCTTCGCATACTAGTCAGCAGAGCGCTGAATCAGTTGTGTGCTCGGAAACTACTTTCCCAGCCATATGCGGGATTAGTCGTATCTGGGTTACACAGCATGCTCGCAGGGGTGGCATCGCGTCACAGATGCTAGATGTGGTGCGGCTGCGGTTTACCTACGGGTGTCAGATTGGCCTAGAGCAGATTGCGTTTACTCAGCCTACCACAGACGGCTATGCATTAGCCGAGCGTGTTTTTGGACGCAAAGATTTTCTAGTGTATAAAGAGGAATAGCGTGCTAATCAAATCAGGAACTGGTGGTTTCTGCACAACACCCAAAACGTCATCGCGTCAGCCCAGTTTCCATTTCCAAACCTGATATTCTTACATTTATTAGAACTAATACACTTGTGCAGTTGCTTTGAATCCGGACAGTTTGTTTATTTACAACAATGGCAGTGAACGTTGAGAAGGCGGAGCAGTTTGTCAACATCCTCCGCGAATCAGCTGAAAAGCTGGTTGTCGTAGATTTCTACTCAACTACATGCCCGCCATGCCTGGTGGTCGACAAGCTGCTCAATCAGTTTGCTAGCGAGTACCCAACTGTCAGCTTTTACAAAGTCGACGTGAAGAGGTTTTCTGAAGTGGCCATGCAATGTCGCATTACGGCTACACCAACACTGCAATTCTTCCGCAAAGGCCGCTCAGTAGGCGAGGTCAAAGGTGCCAACAAAAAGGCAATTATCGACGCCATCGAAGCAGGACTGAAGAACAACAGCAACGGTGGAGAGGCCAAATCTGCATACGGCGTTGTTGGACATAGCGATCTAACACAGTTGGTACTGATGAAGCAGAGTGAGTGTCTCAATCAAAATGACGACCATCCAATGAATAACATCTTTGTAGACGATGATAAGGTTCTGGAAAGCGATGTCGACGAGCAGATGGTGCTGCGTATTTCGTTCAACCAGCCGATCAAGCTGCATTCTATTATGCTCAAGGCGCCATTGGACAAGGCGCCAAAGAATATAAAAATATACGCCAACCGCACAGATGTTGAGTTTGACGATGTGGACACAGCTGAGGCCACGCAAGAGATTGTTATGACGAAGGGCATCTATGAAGATGGCAAAGGTGTCGTGAATCTGCGGTACGTGCGGTTCCAGAATATCAATAACATTACTCTATTTGTTGCTGATAATCTTGGCGATGAAGAAGTCACAGCCATTTCGCAGCTAGCATTTATCGGAACTGCTGTCAATAGTGCCAACATGAGTGATATACGTCAAGATGAGGAGGGACATGCTCACTAAAGCCTTTCCTTTCTTTCCATCTAAAAAAACGCTCTCTGCTCATTTAGATTATCTCAGTTGTGTTTCCTCTTGTTCCCATTTGCTTAAAAGGGAAAAACCTTGTGTACGCACTATAAAGTTATAGGTTATTTCTAGCAGAAGTATGCTATTTGTTTGTTTGTTTCAAAAGTCTCTGGAGCATGCATCGGTCGGGTTCGCCTCTGGTTGATCTAGGGATAAAGCTGGTTATACCACTTTGGATACCTGGATAAGTCGCAGCTAGCGACTGAATAGAGATGCTACTGATGTTGCCAATATTTTCGCTTGGTACTATGAACACATATGGAACATCAAATTTGTCATTTTCAGCCTGGCATTGGCTGGCGATAACAGCGCAATCGGCGACGCCTGGCAGCTGAAGCACTTGCTTTTCAATGTCGCAGGGCGCCACAATCGATCCGTCGTGTAAGTGAATCAGACCATTCATGCGAGCCTTAATAATTACCACACCCTCGCTAGTCACCGTACCATAGTCGCCAGTATGAAAGTACTCTATATCAGCCTGTGGTCTCCCAGAAGCAAATCTTGGTGTACTAACAAGGATCTCGCCAAATTGGCCCTCGTCCAGCTCCTTTCCCTCGAACACCACTCGCGCACGTATATTAGAGCACAGTAAACCCACCGAACCCTCAATCCGTGGATGCTCAGTGATTAAGCCTGCGATAATCCCTGTCTCTATGTATCCATAGAGCTCAACCAGTCGAGCACCAAGCACCTCAGCAGCCTTTCTTCTGAGCGCGTGCGCATCGCGCAGCTCGTGCACGAAAACAAGTTGCAGCTGACCAATGTCAAATGAGCGAGCACCGCCAAGAGAAACGCTCCCATCTTTTCCACGCTCAGCCGCGGCAACGATTGCTGCTAGCACAGCATGTGTTGTTAGAAATACTCCTGCACGCCATCTCTCCAGTGCTGCCAGACATGAGGCGGGATCATAGCTGCTCATCTGTACAATACAGGACCCCGAGAGGATGGGAAAATGTGCGATGCTGACGATTCCGTGCGAGTCAGCAAATGGCACGGCGGAAACTGCGGTTTTGCAAGCAGAATCAATGCCGCAGCCAAAGCGCGGCCGTCCAATCGGATAGGATGATAACAGGCCAAAATGAGACAGTACCAGCGGCTGTAGTGTCGCTTGGACGCCAGATGCATATGTGAGATAAGCAGGCTTTGCCATTGCATCGTTGGTGGATGTGATACGGACAGGGGAAAACGAAGGATCGTCAACAAGCAAGTGTGAAAACGAAAGACATGTGCATTTCAAGCCAATATCACTACCAGTGGTTGGCTTGTAGCTGCTGTCGCACCCCTGGTCAAGCACGGCAATGGCAATGCCAAGGTCCTTGACCGCATCCTGCAGCCGCAAAAGGTGCGGAGTAGTGGTGAATACAATAGGCGTCTGCGAGTGTGCAATGCGTTCGCGAAGCCTATCTGGTGGGGTGTCAATGTCCAGAGATTGGTATGCTCCGCCAGCCATCAGCGCTGCATAGTACACATAGATACAGCGCAGCTCCGTGTTGTCAAATACAGAAATGGTCTTTCCGCCATATCCACCACAGGCCAATCCCGCTGCAAGCATGGTTGCTGTGGTATAGATGTCGCTTATTGTGAATCTCTGCTCGGTTGCTGCGTCAATAAGAACCACCTCATTCTTGTGCTGCTCAGCAGCACGGAACACAAATGTTGGGATGTCGCCGACGGGTGACGGCGACGCTTGTAGGGGTGATGTGACAATCATCTCTTACAAGCTCGAGCAGATAATATAGACGCAATAGGACTTCTTGGTCAGCAATTCCTTTCTTGGCGGTCTGGTTTAAGATTCGGGGATAATAGACAATGTGTTGTGATGATGGGAGACAGTATCTCCTCCAGACTGCAGTCAGATTACAAGGAAGAAAGAGAGAGGTGTAGAGAGTTTCTTCTGGGCAATTTCTGGATGCATATGCTGTGAAGGAAACTTGGGGGGGGGGGGATGAGGTTGGATTTTATAGTGGTTTTTGCTTGCTGCTCTTACCAAGCTAACCTTCTCAGGAGGGGATTGTACTGGTGTCGGCAGCAGCATTTGCGCCTTGTATGTCTTGATGCCATTCTCCCGTTGATATCTCCAGCGCACACACCCCTGTTTTTTCTTTACTCTTACTGGCGCCGCATCCTTACACCATTCTATTGCAGGGAGACATCGGCTCTGCACATGTACTGTTAAATTGCTGCAGGGATATGGTAATAAAAAACATTCGCGCCTTTCTCTCCTTCTTGCCCATTGACCAACATTCGCATGCTTGTTGGTGGGGTGCAAGTCGTGGCAACAAAGGCGCAGACACCAGTGGCACATCTCTTAGAGAGAAGAAGCAGACAAAAAACCTCATTCCGCATCCAGGAGGGAGATAATGTGGAGCGGCGTGTGGTCTGCCTCCATAGAGAAGGTGATTTGCTCACTGCCGGATGAGCCATTGCTCATGTGGTCCTGAATATATTGAGTTTGGAATGAGGATGAACAAGGGATCCACGGATAGGAGAATGGCGCCGCGGCCGTGTGAGCACCTTACCATGAGAACAAGTCATATCCAGACAAGGCAAACCCCCAAATTTGAAAACGCGAAACAGTAGCTATATTGGAGAGACATTCCGCAGCCACAAGGCAAATATTCACATAACAGAGGGAGATCTTGGCGCATGTTGCCTGTCTGTGATTTCTGCAAAAAGAAAACGTAATATGAAGAGGAATTGGTCAGAGTGCAGCAACTTGTAATGGTTCTTGACACAGACACAAAAGGAAGGTGAAGAAGCTGTGAAGATAACGAGGTGGCGTGGCCAAGAAATCAACGCACTTGTCTCCGAGCAGACGCTTACACATGAACCATGGACAAGTTTGACTGCGGAGGAATGGAAAGAGTGCAGAAAACTGTCTGAAAATCTCAATTCATGTGGCAAAGATGGCGGTCAGCAGTTGCTGCGCCCGCTGCTCGGATGCACAATTGGATTGTGCGAAAAAATAGGGAAGGAAGGAGCTTTTGGGTTTTCCAGAAGGTTGATCTCTTACTCGGACTTTGGTGCCTGCACAAATGTTTCTAGATCTCCAAGCCGCGAGCTGAAAACAAGAATGGTGACGTAGATCATGCGCTAATGACCCAAGATGAAGAGGTATCAAATGAGATCACCATGCAGATCAGAAATCGAAGGTTGAGCTGATTCGCGCGCAAAACAGACAATGCTACATTTCAAGGTTAACAACAAGAACCAAAAAAAAAAACATAAAGTTAAGAAAATCTCAGGCAAGCGCAATATACTTTTGCAAGTGCTCGGGAATAGAGTCAATCAGTTCCTTCGACTCGAGCCACTTTCTGCTAAACAGTCGGGACTGGTAGCGGTATGCACCATCACACATCATAGTCACAATCGTATTGCCAGGTCCGAGCGCCTTGGCCATCTCGTAGGCAGCAGCGACATTGAGCGCCGATGACGCACCCAGGTAGATACCTTCCTCGTCGAGCAAACGATAGAGCATATGTATGGTGGTCGAGTCTGGAATCTTGAGCGCATCGTCGATGAGCTGGATGTCCGGCTGGAGGTTCGCTGTGATCCGACCCTGTCCAATTCCTTCTGTGATCGACGAGCCGCCACGCAGCATCTCCTTGCCCTTGGACTTGATGTAACTGTAGATCACCGAACCCGGTGGGTCCGCCGCAAAAGACTTGACACGGCCATCAGACACTTCCTTGAGAAAGCGCGTGGTACCAGCAAACGTACCCCCAGTACCGGTAGCACACGTAAACCCATCGACCTTTCCACCAGTCTGTGCCCAGATCTCAGGGCCAGTGGTCTCAATATGCGCTTGCCGGTTGGCCGTATTATCAAACTGGTTCGTCCACACTGCATTGTCCAGGGACTCGGCAAAGCGCTTGGCTTGGTGGTTATAGTTGTTGGGATTATCGTAAGCAACAGCTGGAACCGGACGCACATCTGCGCCGAGCATCTTGAGGAGATCAATCTTCTCCTGGCTCTGGGTGTTTGGCATGTAGATTACACACCTGTAGCCCTTGGCGCGGCACACATGAGCCAGTCCAATCCCAGTGTTTCCTGCAGTGCCTTCAACTACAGTGCCGCCAGTCTTTATCAGGCCCTTGCGCTCGGCATCCTCGACTACAAAGAGCGCTGCCCTGTCTTTCACAGACCCGCCAGGATTCATAAACTCGGCCTTTCCAAGGATCTCGCAGCCAGTCTCCTTACTCAGACTGTTTATGCGAATCTATACATAGGTCCGCTTTGGCTTCCATTTCACAGATTGGCAGGGACATAGATTAGCTTGTGGTAGCAATATTGGCACAATGGCTAGGATGTCACTGGCAGCAACCATTGTTGGCCAAAGTCAACTCGCTTTTTGCAAGGGAGAGAATATTAATATGGAGAAAACAAGCTGCTTACCAGGGGAGTGTTGCCGATGGCGCCAACAAACCCATCGGTGGGTCTTGCCGACGTAATAAAGCGCGACGCTGTCGCATACAATCTACGTTGTCCAAGCATAGTGTAAGTGTGATAACGTTAAAAAGCAAAAATCTAAAATACTGATAAGAAACGAGAGAAGCAAGCTTGTATCCAGAGAAGTGCGGTAAGTTGCTTCCGTCATTGATCTGTGCTGTCATTGGCTTGGGTAGGCGGGTGCTCGAGATATAGGGATCGATTGGCTGTGAGCTTCTTTGAGGTCTACCAATTCAACTTTGTTCTTCTTTATATTTTCGCATTTACTTTTCCATCTCCAGACGTTGACACACCACTCTATACGAAGAGCAACACTGCAGCATTGAAATGGTATGCTTCATACACCTTCAAAGGGGGGGGGCTGATAAGAGACGCGTGTCTATAGAGCAAACTTTCTTTCAAATCAGCACCAGCTAATTACAAGCATGTTTTTTTTTTACCAAGTCAATCGAAACTAATCTTTCTAAACCTACCTAACGATAAAGAAAAGGTATTGCCTTGTAGAGTAACGGAAAGCATTCAGGATATCCACCTCACTGGGATGTACGTCAATCAAAGTCACGTCAAATACCATATTACTTCAATACACTCACAGGAGAGAGTCGTTGGGATCCACCGTCACCTTCAGAGGGAGTTGAAGAGGATTCGAAGCTAGGGGCGATGCATATCCTAGTGAAACATAGCAAATCACGCAATCCTAGTTCTTGGCGCGAGAAGAACATTACTCTCACAGAACAAGAGGCCTATGATAAGATCAACAGTATTCTACAACGGCTAACTAGCAAAGAGAAGCCTGAGTCGTTCAAGGATGTTGCTGCTGTGGAGTCTGACTGTAGTAGCGCAAAGAGAGGTGGCGATTTAGGGCTTTTTCCGAAGGGCGCCATGCAGAAACCGTTTGAGGATGCTGTACTTGGTCTGAAAGTTGGAAAACTCAGTGGTCCTATCAAGACAGATAGCGGTATCCACCTTGTCTTGCGTACCAAGTAACTACTAGCTGTATTAGCATCGCTTGCAATTTAAGTTGCTTTTTTTCTTCTTCTTGCAAGCTGTCTTTATTTTGATAAAAACGATGGCTTGATGGCCGCGGATAATCATATAAATTGAGCTATGTTTCTAATCTAGTTATTAACGCTGCTACCCACTACAGAAAATGATGTGGTAGGATGTGTCTTAGATTTTTAAGCGGCAGCGAAATCATCCCATTAATGCCAAAATAACCAATTACTATTCTGCCAGGGCATAAATAACATAATTGTAATTTTTTGTAATAAACACAACAGAAAGACTCTTAAAATGTAATAACTGAATCTATTGTTTTCAACCTTTTTAACGATATAACAAGATGGTACAAACCGCGAGAAGAAGAGGAGAGGGGGGGGAGGGATATAGAGGTGATAAACAAGGAGCAAATAAAAAGATTAGGTCAAGGTTCAAAGATATCTGCTTCAATATTATCCAGAATGCGCAGAATTTCCGCAGCATCTGGACGTTGAGACGGATCAGGATTAACCATATCGCGCAACAACATTTCAACCTTCACAGGCAACAAATCACCAGAGAGAAAACGACGAAATTCTCTAGGTGCTGCTTTGCGGTTCTTTAACGTGCGACGACGAGTCAATGGTTTTGGACCAAGACTCAGACTACGAGCCAATGGATGTGACTGTTGTGAAGGAGATGGTGGAGATCGTACGTCAGTATAACCAGCAGCAGGGCGTACATCAACGGGCGTCGAAGGTGCAGTCTCAGCGACGCTCTGCAGGGTAGCCAGATAATGGCGTTCCTCCCATTCCCAAAAGGCACCCTTTGAAGCCAATAGCATCTGCTCCACTGCACTTTTCACTGCCGCATAGGGTTCGCGTCCACTGACAAACATCGAATACATCGCAACACCAAGAGAGTAAATATCCATTTTGTGTAATTCATCGTTGGTGTGTGGCTTTCCTAGTACTCCTGATGCTAAAGCCTCAGGTGCGGTATACGGAATAGTCCCACTAAAGTCTGTGTATGGCGGATAAGACATTGGATCAAACTCGGGACATGCCAGATGCATGGCTTCTAATGCCTGACTTGTGAAGCGTGCAGCAGTAAAGTCTGCCAAACGAATACGTCCATCGCAACTGAGCTACACACACATCATAAACACACGAAAAGAAATGTAACCACTTTGTTTTTTTAGCAATTATGCATGATGCAAGCACTCTCAACATATGCAAATTGGGAGTGAGGAGACCTTGTGCAGATTGTCGTAAGCGCATTTCACTGCCGAATGTTGGCCTCTTTCTTTTGCCACTCGCATATGCAAGACTGTACAATAGAAAAATGGACAAAAGAAGAGGCCAGAGGTTGTTGCAGAAAAATAGAACACACAAACGCAAGTACCAATTATCCCCTCCCTCCCTCAGAATTGCCACATTGGCCTTTCTCTCTGCACAAAGTAAGAGATTTCGCGAGAGAAGAACAATTGCACACTACTTACCAGCATATTGTGACCCTTTATATCCATGTGAGCCATACCCGCAGCCTTGAGGGCAACCAGAGCCATTGCAAGCTGTCTGGCCCAGGCACAAAATAGCTCAGCATCCATTCCCAAGCGATATTCAGTCATGTACGACCAGCACGATCCGCGCTCACAATACTCCAGCACCAGTGCCCATTCGCCATCGTTAGCAATTGCGCGCGATGCCACAGTCGGCCACAGACTAACTTCGCATCCAGGCTTTGCATCGTTGGCATCTTGCAGATTGACAAGCCCGTAACAACCAACGGTCTGCGGTGCCGATCCCGCCTGCCATAATGCTGCTGCTTCTATCAGTCCCAGCTCACGCGCATCCAGATTGTCCGCATGTGGAATCTTAATCGCGCATGTCTCGCGTCGTGGCTGTGTACTCCCAGACCCAACCGGAAACTCAATCGTTCCCATACACACTGTTGCGTACTGTCCCGCTCCAATCACTTTTGCGCGGTTGACGTAGACTGTCGCCCCATCCTGAGCCTCCACCGGCTGCAGTTTCTCACTTGTCGTCAGTAGCGACGGTGTAGTCGGCGGCACGCATCGATTGATATCCAACTGCGGCAGTCCAGCTCCATTTGGCGTCGCCACTGCCGCATTGACGCATTTGGATTTTATAGGTGATGCAAGGAAATTCCTACCATCATGTGCCATGATTCAAGTGATGTGCCAAGCCTCACCAAAAAATAAATGCCACGAAGAGATAGCGGATGTCGTTGTGCCCGTAAGAGAAACCACACCAGCTGTCCGTAGGTGGAGTAAGATAGATAAATGGTACTATCCCACGCAAAATATTATACGTGGGAGAGAGAGAGTGAGAATATGGCTTCGAAACTCCTTTTTCCCCAGACGGATTAGTAGCACTTTGCAACTGGGTAAGTACAATTGATTGCGCTTTGAAAGTGTGGGAAAAATAAGCCTATATTCTGTTCCAGACGTATGGAGCTTAGAAAAGAGTGGAGGATTACAGTTAAGGAAAGACAGAACAGCAGTGTCGGGAAAGAAGAAAAGCTGTCTCGATTAAAGGATGGAAAAAGACACCCAAGACGAAAAAGAAAAGGGAGTAGAAATCGCTATTGTAAGTCGCGCAGTATTAGCAACAAAAGAGAACTTGGCTTGTTTTCAGCAGATGGAAGCGCCGAGAATTGCAGACACACGGAGAAAAGCACGGTGCAAAAAAAAGGGAAGGAAGGCTCACATTTTTAAGCATTTTTACATGCTGGCCCGGTGCTTCCTTTCTAATCCCGCAAAGGCTGGGTGGGGGCGAGCATCTGATGACACGCACAGTTTTGCTCCCGTTCGCTGGGGGAAAAAGAGGAGAAGGCAAGGCACCAGGCCTAAACGAGGCAAAGAAAAAGGACTTGCTCTGCTGCATCCCGGGATCCTTTGGTGCGCACAATCCCCCGTGGCCCCAGTTGTTGCGTGTGATTGGTTGTCGCCAGCTGTCCCTCTCCCCTACCATCGCTAGCTGCTGCGTCCAAATCTGGGCCTTCACCCTCCCCATTCCTGCTTGGAGCAGGCCTAGCCACCATGCACAAGTGGCCTGTGCGTTCGATGCTTTGAGCCCCCCCCCCCCACTCTAAGCAGCGCTCTGGGCCTGCAGCCTGTGTGTTGCTTACAAACGAGTGTCTCCGCGATAATGAATACATACTGCAGCGGTGCAGAATATGCGAGTCACTACATTTGCAAATCCTCCTCGATGCTGTTCCTCGGGCGATTTCCCGGCCCTCCTTGCACCCCCTCCCCACGCCTTGCATTCCCAGCCCACAAACCCTGTCTCGCTTCTCCAAGAATGTAAAAGGGTACTGTCACGTGATCTTATAATGGTAGTGCATCTCTCTCAGTCTGTATCAAAGCCCCGTTCCACACCGCCAGCGCAACGGTGCCAAGAAAGCACATAAGCAGCATCATCCCACCCATTGCAGTCAGTCGGAAGAACTGTATCATTGCCAAGAACTGGAACAGTCCGCCCACTGTCAAGTCCACCAACGCAAGCTTCAGCGATGGCCCAAACGCCAGCATCCGCGGCCAAAGTACGATAAACGTCAGTGCAAGCCAGTAGAATCCAAGTCCAAGCTGTCCCGCCCGAGCTGCTACTAGTTCTGGCGTGTGCTGCGCTAGCATCATCTCATTTGAGACCAAGTAGGCTCCTGTGCCTCCAATCGTGTACATAAGCACAAACAGTGGTAGAAGCGATGAATGTGGTGCATTGTACTTGGGCTTACGTAGTCGTCGATGCCAGTCAATGGCCTCAGGTCGCAACGCTGAAAACGATGTACATAGTCCAATACTTAGCGGCAGTGCCACTGACAGTGCAAACCAACTGGACATTGTATATATGCTTCTGTGTTCCTCTAAATCCGAGTATAACAAATGTAAATAATTGAACCAAGTAAAGTACAGAGAATAGTATGAGAAAGAAAAAAAAGGAACTGAAATGAATGACTTGCAAAGCAGATAAAAAGAGAGGAAAGAACTGCAGCCCCGACACAGAAAAGAAAAGATAGAAAGCCGCAAGGTCCGCACAAAAAAGATACACCTTATTGCGTCTCATTCCTGGCAGTATCCTCAATGGCAGAGAAAGAGAATGGTGATCAAGCCCAGTCCTTGGTGCAATTCTACTAGCCCTTGTTCTTGCGCAGCACCTCAGGGCCTGCTGTGCGAATGGCTGGAAAATAATCGATATCCCAGAAATGCTCAGGCGTACTCGGTCGCTGCTCGCTCCTGGGTGCCTGAATGCTAGTACCAGACGCGTGAGCCTTTTCTGGCGCTGATGCTGGCGTTGATAGTGGGATTGGCGTTTTCCCCTTGTTCTTCCTGTGTATACACAGCGTGCTTGGGTCGCGTTTAGGAAGTGCCAGCCCAGGCATCGAGTAGAACGCCCTGCACTCTTCGCAGTCCCCTATCGCCTCAAGAATCCTCTGCAGCATTTCGCTTCTCACGCTGGATACCCATGTTTCGGTACTCTTCTGGTGCTCCTGCTCCGGTTGCTCGACTAGCTCCTGCCATCTGTCTGCATTGTCCATTACATCCATATTGGCCTTACCATCTTCTTCGTCGTCAGTGGCTGGACACAGCTCTACAACAGCGTCGGTGGGTATATCCATATCGCTAAAGTCAAGGCGCGTCTCTTGTGAGCTGTATTTCACCCCCGTTGCTGCTACTGCTGCCAGTGCCCTGGGTTCACTTGTCATTGGAAGCACTGGACTAGTCATCTGGTGCTCTCTATTGGCCGTGGGTGCGCCGAATGCGCCGTTATTTGCAAACAGCGGAGGTGATGATAGCAGATTCAGCTTCCTAAACCCATTCGGCTCCTTTCGTGCTCTCTTTGTGGGCGTGATACTGCTGGCTGCTGTCCTCTGACCAGTTACTGCAGGTCCTGCACGGGTGGGCGACACAAGCACCCCAGCATTGGTGCGCTTAGCTCTGCCGCCACTGTACTGCGGACTCATCTTCTTCTCTAGCTCGTCAAAATCTTCGAATGTATAAACTTTGCTGGGTGTCTGCTGTCTGCTGGTCTTTGTACCAGCCCATACTGTAGAAGACTCCTGACCTCGGCTTTGAAGCTGCTTGTATTTTGATAGTAACTGATCGTACTCCTTACACTTTGCAGTATATTTGTGCGACAGCTCGTCCAGCGCTTTGCACTTTTGCGTATATATACTCCTATCCATTGCACCGCTGCTGCCGTTGACTGATTCCTGCGAGTTCTCTTGAGCAGCTCCTTTAAACTGTGATACCTTCGCTCCTATAATACCAAAAAAAACCTTTAGAAAAAGGACACAGTTTCAGTGTATGTTTTGAAACCAATTGTGTCAATGCCACGCGTCCGCGTTTATAGCATTGGCTTTGAAAATAATAAAGTTAATGCCTATACCTTGCTCTAAGTCTAAATGCGCCTGTAGACCATCCAAAATGCCAAACACTTGGCTGATGGCCGACCTGACCATATCACTACTGACTGCTGTAGTGGCCATTTCCTGACAAAGGCTCTATTTGAATGCAATAATAATGAAAGAAGAAAAGAAGAAAAGAATAATGCTCAACTGAATAGTGCTGTCTAGCAGAAGCGTGAGAGTAATAAAAAACAAGTGAATATATATGCGAGTTGCGAGAAAAGAAAAAATTATGTGCTAAAAGCAAATCTTGAAGATAGAGTGCACGTTCATCAATCAGGGGTTTGTTGATGGCTGCGCAAAATTGTGGCTAATCTCAATTCACATGCACTCCAAATTTGATCGAGCCAGGCATTGACAACCCATTGCTTTCCTTCAGTGCACAGTAGTGAAAGGGGCTCGGATGATAAGTGTGGGGTTTCATATTTAAGCTCTTCACCGCTGTGCTGCTCCCCCCAACCCATTTTTTGTTCATATTATTGCTTTTTATCGACAAGAGCGGCTAGCATCTATCTTTATACTCACAAAAAAGGCCATGTCCAGACACGCAGCGCTTCTGCCGACTACCTTTGCGCGCACAATCGAGGGTTGGCTGGCTGAAGATATTCCCTCCTTTGATTACGGAGGTTATGTTGTTGGCGATGATGAGAAAGTAGCAACTCTATACTGCAAGAGTGAGGGCGTTCTAGCCGGCGTCCCGTTCTTCAACGAGGTGTTTCGTCAGACAGGATGCACGTACGTTTTTAAGAGATCGGTCAAAAAGTGCAGCTATTGTCCATCCATCTAGCACAAAAGATAACATATTTAATGCCATGAACTTCTTTTAGCAAGCCCAACACCTTGCTTATACTAATTTTATATCTGATATATATTGTTATTCTGTATGTGCATATACTTCGATATAGCATCGTTTGGGGGTTTGAAGAAGGTGCAGAGATAATTCCCTTTAATGGTAAAGTGGAGGTTGCCAAAGTGCATGGCCCTGCCCGTAGGATTCTAATGGGCGAGCGGCTAGCGCTCAATATTATTGCGCGTTGTAGCGGTATTGCCTCGCGCGCACGCCGCTTACGCAACCTCGCCGACATGAACAAATTTACAGGCGTCATCGCAGGGACACGCAAAACAACACCTGGTTTTCGTCTAGTCGAGAAATATGGAATGGAAGTAGGTGGCGCCGATACTCATCGTATGGATCTGTCTACCATGGTTATGCTCAAAGACAACCACATTTGGGCAACTGGATCCATTACTGATGCTGTTGCCAAGGCCAAGGAAGTTGCTGGCTTTTCTATAAAGATCGAGGTCGAATGCCAGTCAGAGGCAGAGGCCATGGAAGCTATAGGCGCTGGTGCCGATATTGTCATGCTTGATAACTTTTCTCCAGAGGGATTGCGCACAGCTGCTCAGAGTATTAAGACTCATTGCCTTACCTCTCAGAAACAAGTACTGATAGAGGCAAGTGGAGGGATCACTGAGGACTCTGCCGCCGAGTATATGGCTCCTGGTATTGACATCATTAGCTTTGGAACTATGACCCAAGGTGTTCCACATGTAGACTTTTCGCTTAAAATCTCTCCTTAGTTTGGCATTCTCTCATATGTGTGGAACATTGAATAAACTACATCTACTTTAATATGACAGCATGGTTGCTGAGTCGCTATAAAGATTTTCAAATTTACTGAGTATCCTCTGTCTTTGGTGGAGGTCCACAAGGTTGCTGCATTCGCTCGAGCATATTGAGCTTTGTTCGTGTAACTGAATTTCCCTCGGCAATAGAAATAAACATTGCAAGACTATCATCCATGACATAATGTGCTAGTGTGTCACGGTGTTGGTTCGTTAGCCATTCGTATCTGCTAGTGTCTGCATTTCCTGTGCCTTCATACCGTGCATATAATTGCTCGGTCTGGTTATGCATACCAAACTTGTCCATGATAACAAGATAGTTAATAGTGAATGCCGATATAAAAGCTTCCTTCGTATAGCAGAATAGAGTACCAGAGTTTTGTAAAAAAAAATATTTATTTTGACTGCATTCCGTCAAATGAAGGTGGTTTCGTATTACGTTGGAAAAATATACGCATATGGGCAATATCACACCTATTGTACATTTCGATACT
>JANBQQ010000044.1:60330-75385 GCA_027577275.1 Coemansia sp. RSA 988 | reverse complement strand
GCCAACGACCTCTCCACGTGCAAACAACGTCTCCACCCGCAAAAGCACTGCCCGAATGGCACAAACCCGCTATACCGACTCGCGCCAAAACAATCTTTCGTAAACGCTAACAATTTTGCGGAATATAGTAGGGTGTTTTTTTTTTGGATGCTGTGGTTCTCGACTGCATCCAGATTACAGGCGATTGGCTATCCTGCAGCATGAATTGTGGCAGCAGGATAGCTTTGTAGGACGCGGGGTGCACATGAAGGCCACTGGGATGTTTGTCCTTTTGCCAAGTGCCACCTTACGTGGTACAACGTATGTCCTACCCAGCCCCCAGGGCCATGAAGGTAAGCCAGTAAGAGGTGCGCCGCATGCTGCTTTGTTTTATTAGCATCCGCCTCTTTATCTCTGCTTTCGCGAATTATTGATCTTATTGCGTTGACGCATACTGCTGAGCTGATCTATCCGCACGCTCGATTTTTTTTGGTGTCTTGCTGCAATTTGCAACGACATAATCTACTATTAAACAGACGTAAATAGTTTACAGGAAATACTCGTCAATGATGCTGGGCGGATTGTTTGGAGGTGGACTTATCCCTTCCCAGAATATACAAGATCCCTTTGCATCGCAGCGTACTATTATGCAACGCAATGCAAAGTATGTTCTGCGTGTGCGCGCAGGACCCGACATGCAGCATCTTGAAACAGTTGATGTTAACTACGAACGTACGCCAATGAAGATTGACACCGAGGACTTTAAGGGGTATATTACCGTTCGAGTCTTTGGTTTCAACGGACTTATGGCTGATCCCTGTCATCCACCACCTGCACAAGCCGAATATTTCTCTGACGGCTTCAGTCGAAAGGCACTGTATTCGATCCAGGTTGTCGGTCGCTTTCTGCGCAACGGTCTGACAGCTGACAATATAATGTTCGGCAACTACTTTGACCAGCGTCTACCACTGCCTCCATTCTCGGGGCTATTCGAGTGGTTCATGAAACGCATGGACCGCACACTGGTCTTGGACATGAAGTCCGACACTCCATCTGCTGTTAGCCCATTGCTATCGACAGTGCAAAAGCTCTCGTATTGGAATGGCGACCTACACAGCTCAGAGCGGGAAAATGTGCCTGAGATCAACAACAAGATCCTACGGGAGCTGCATCCCATTGATGGTGCTTTTGATAGCGCTGGACGTGTAGCTGAATACTTTCCGATCAAGAGCTCGCTGAATAAGGATAGCAAGAAGCGCCGTCGTTATTTCGAAAAGTCGTCGCACCGCCAGCATTGGAAAATCAAGCCCACCGACATGTACGCCTTTGACTTTTACTCGCCCTTCATTGATGTCAACCACCAATGCGTGCGCATGCCCAATGCTGTGGTTGAGCCAATGCCCTACTTTGATGGTGACATGCCATTGCGCTACGAATGCCGAACGCGAGACGGTAGACACACGTTCTTTATTGTACAGTTTGAGCTTATTCCTGCCTCCCGCACTCGCCAGCTCAGGCCCCACCAGAACCGCCCAAGGCGCGAGTACCGCGACAGCGGCTATGAGAGAGAAATCCTTGATCCTCCTCCGCCCTACACTGAGGAAGGCTGAGCCAACAAGCCCCACCCTTCTACCAGTCCTCTAAATGTATCTTGTCTGACTTGTAGTTGTTTACATCGTTACTTTGGTCGCTTCAACAAGCTTCTGACAGATTTAGTAAATTAGGGTGCGGACCATGGATAATTTGTCTGTATGCTTGTACCCCTTGGTTGGCAAGCATGGGTCGGTGGCTCCTGCTGTTTTCTGGTCGATCGGAGGTACTCGTTGCTCATGACTAGCTTTAGAACCTTGCTTTATTCTTAGAAGAAAACTCCTGCGGAGGTCATCTGACTCGTAATTAAAATTTAAGAACATGTGAAAGCATGAAAATCTGACCGCATTTCCCCGGGTTACACAAGCATTGTAGAAACTCATGGGCTGGTGCTCCAATACAGTCTTGTTGCATCCATGGCTCCATATATATCCAGGGGCTGACGCCCTTCTAGAGCTGCACACGCTACGGTGCTCTGCTGGGCTCTGCTGGGCTGAAGCGTGAGTCCGTGAGGACAAATGCCTGCGTTCTTTTGATACCCGAGTGCCGTCCAGGACGCTTTTCCGACCCACTGCTGGTCGCAGCACCAATCAGCAGTTCCCAGGCATTCCACGCACATATGCCATTGTTCACCGTGGAACGGTAAGTCCTCTTCCCCGGTCAGTGCGTCTCCGAATGCTTGTGATAGCTTATCTCCACACACGCACGCCCACGATTGTCATTTAAATTCCCAGTCTCGCTGCGCCAATATCCACTCTGTATCTCTTGCTCGTTTATCTTAGAAAGCTATCCTTTATACTCAATTTCCATTTATTTGATATTATTGACACACACATGCCTACATCTATCCCGCAAAAGTCCTACCGGGTGCCGGGTTCTGAAGGCCCGACGAGTACGTGCATCCTCAGACACCCAGCGTCCAAGGATTCGTTGGAGATCCCTGCATCGCGCGATCACTACGCAGATAATGTTTTTGGAATGTTCCAAGAGTCGGCAAAGAGATATCCGGACAACGAGTTCCTTGGTCGTCGTGCTTACGACAGAGCAACAAACAAGTTTGGCGACTTTGAATGGCTTACCTACGCGGAAGCCTACGATCGCGCACTCAAGATTGGAAGCGGTCTGATTCGGCTAATGCAGCGCCATGTAAGGCCCAACGCAGACATTCCGACATTAACCAAGCTACCGCTGGGCATGTACGCAGTTAACCGGGTTGAGTGGATCTTGGCTGATTATGCTGGCGTGTCGCAAGGTCTTTATACGGTGGCACTATACGATACGCTAGGTGTAGACTCTATCGAGTACATTGTGAATCATGCCGAGATCGAGATCCTAGTATGCTCGCTGGACAAGGTGCCCAAGCTGCTGAAGCTCCGCGAGAAGCTTCCAAAACTTAAAGCCATTGTGAGCATGGATAACTTTGTCTCTAGCACTCCCGAAGATGGTCTGCCTAGCCCATTCAACACGAGCAGCGTGACTGTACTGAAGCAGTGGGCCGAGGCCATGGACGTTGTTCTTGTAGATCTAGCCGCAGTAGAGGCCATGGGTGCCAAAGACCCAGTACCTGTCCGTGTGCCCAAGACTGACGATGTTTTCTGTCTGTGCTATACCTCAGGAACCACCGGGACACCCAAGGCCGCGATGATTCTCCACAAGAATATGGACTATGTGCAGCGCGCCGTGCCCCTCGTTGTGCCTGAATTTGCCTGTCCGGTCATGCTATCTTATCTGCCACTGGCTCACATCTACGAACGCTTTGTGGAGGTATATACCATGTCTTCCGGTGGCAAGATCGGGCTTTACTCTGGAAACATTCTTAATGTTGTTGATGACCTGCAAGTGCTAGGGCCAAACGTGCTTACTAGTGTGCCGCGTATGTTGAACCGTATCTATGACCGTTTGGTAGCGGGCACTGTCAATGCTCCAGGACTGACAGGCATGCTTGCACGTCGTGCTGTAGCCGATAAGCTAGCAAGACTCGAGGCCGGACAAGGAAACAAACACGCATTCTGGGACGCACTTATATTCCGCAAGATTCGTGCGCTGCTTGGCGGTAACTTGGAGTTTGTGCTGACAGGGAGTGCGCCTATTGAGAAAAATGTGCTGCAGTTCTTGCGCATCTGTTTCTGCTGCCAGGTCACTGAGGGCTGGGGAGCTACCGAATCCTGCGGACTGGGCGTGGCCAATATTCGCGAAGAGAATCAGGCTGGGCGGATTGGAATTCCACAGCATGGTATGGAGCTTAAGCTTGAGGACGTCCCTGACATGGATTATCGTTCTACAGACAAGCCATATCCACGCGGCGAGATGATGGTCCGCGGGCCGTGTGTTTTTGGTGGTTATTTTAAGGATGAACGCAAGACAAGCGAGACTATTCTTGAAGGTGGCTGGCTGGCCACGGGCGATGTCGGTCGCATCAACGAGGACGGTACTGTATCAATTATCGACCGCAAGAAGAACATCTTTAAGTTGTCGCAAGGTGAATATGTAGCACCCGAGGCGCTAGAGAACGTCTATGGCAGCGACAGCTGTGTACAGCAGATATTTGTACACGGTGACTCGTTACAGAGTTGTCTTGTTGGTGTCATAGTGCCCGATCCCGAGTCATTTGTGCCCTGGGCACAGCGGGTCAGTGGCAACGGTCCAGAGCCAATTGAAGCGCTATGTGCTAATGAAAAGGTCAACCAAGCGCTTTTGGAGCGGCTTGCCACTATTGGGCGCAAAGCCAAACTACAGGGCTATGAGATTCTAAAGGCAATCAAATTAGACCACAGGCCGTTTGATGTCGAGACCAATGGTATGCTCACTCCTACCATGAAACTCCGTCGCAATATTGCGGCTGAGTACTATCGCCCTGACATTGATTCCATGTATGCTGTCATTACCACTACTAGCAAATAGTTCTTTTTAGACGTAGTTCTTAGTGATTTGACCCTTTGCCCTTTGACAAAATGTATTTGTTATGCACCACGTCCAGCATAGATTACCATAACTTATGTGGTACTATCTAGTTATGTCGGAAGATCACTGGCGTTTAGCGCGAATATTTAGTTCTAAGCTTTATTTTCATATCTTTTTTCCCATTCGACTTATTTTCAACGCAATGGCTTGCCTTCCATTTTTACTTGTCGAGCCCAGCACCACGGGGCTTATTGTTCTGACATTCGGTGACAACTTTCATGTTGCTGACTGGTAAGATAGAAAAACTGTGTTTATTCGCCTATCTACGACAGACAAGCGGGTATATCTTTACACTAATAGAATAGGTAAAAATGACTGAGACCTGAATGTAGCACTGGGATAGTTATCGCATCGACAAGTGATGGACTTGATAGTGACATTGCAAAGATCGACAGTCCAGGAAAGGGATCAATTGGAGCAGTCACATTTACTCGAGACGGCTCCTTGCTTGCAGTGTGTACCAGCGAGAAATCGGTAACCATATATGCCACCAACTCGTGGGATGTAGTTTGCACACGGACAGCGGAGAAGCGCGTTAATGCGCTGGCCTTTGATCCACAGGGAGAGTACTTGTTGACAGCAGACAAGTCTGGCGATGTCTACAAAATACCAACCACTGCAGAAGATTCAAGCTCGACACAGACCAAGGAGAAACCAGAGCCTCTACTGGGACATGTATCTATTCTGTGCGATATCAAGTTTTCGTATGGTACACGCCCCTATGTGCTGACCTGCGATCGGGATGAGAAGCTGCGTATCAGCAGATACCCGAACACCTATAATATTGAGGCATTTGGTCTGGGTCACAAGGAATTTGTGACCTCGATAGCCACAATGCAGGTCGAGCCCAGTATTGCTGTTACAGGTTCTGGTGATGGCACTGTAAGGATGTGGGAAATTACTAGCGGACGGTTGCTCCAGACAGTACAGCTGCAGGATGTTCTTGCTAAATACTATTCTGATGGTAGGGCAGTTTGTGGTAAAGATACCTTTGAGGATCGGACCACAAGCACTGAGCGCTATGGCGTTCTGCGTGTACGGGCCGTTGAGAGTCAGCGACTGTTTGTTGTGGTTGTCGAGAGAATCTCTGCACTTGTTGTTATCCCACTCATTGACGGTCCTACGCTTGGCAATGCAAAGACTATCGATATTGCATCCCCGCCGACTGATGTGGGAGTGCTCGATAACCGCATTATCGTGACATATGCGCCAACAACACCAGGTACACCATCAAGCGAGAATGACCTGGCAATTGCACTAACTTGCAGTGGCAGTGATAACAATATAGCGGTAGACACGATACTTACTAATGCGTTGAATAGCATTGTAACTACGGAAGTTGATTCGGTGCCCGAGATTTCATCCATTTTTGTCTGGGGCAACAAGATGTATCTGGAACGTCCAAAGGGCGAAGAAGATGAAGAATAGTAATTTTCTTTAAACACATAATTGTGATGTTTACATGAGTAGTCGGACAAATGACCATATATTGGCACATCAGTTGTCATTAATTTAGAAAACACATGGTCTGGGATGGATTTTTAAATGTAAGACGCCTGATCAAGGCGTATCTTTTTGTTGCTAATGTAAATGTTGATTTTTTTTTGCAAATTATTGGCGTTTAGAAAGTATTATTTTGGCGGGTATTTGGTATGGCGAGTTTGCGCCAATTTGGGTAGTACGTTTGCATTGAGAGTAGGGATGTCGTTTGCGCATGAATGGAGGTGTGGTTGACTAACGGAGTAGCTAGAAGAGCATTGTGCTCTTTGACGATTCCATAGCAGACTACATCCTCTTTAAGGTAGTACGGACTATGCAAAGGTAAGTTGCATAGTGTTGTATATTATCGCTATGCGATTGCTGCGAATATCCATGTGTGTCTATGTAAAACAACTACCAATATGTTGCTGATCTGTTTCCTGGTTTTCTCTTTTTATCTGCCAACTCGCCAAGCAAGCACAAGCTTTGTCCCTCACGACGCAAATATTATTTTCTTAAAGTGCCAATAGTTATCCTCAAAAAAGAAACAGCACATGCTCGTTTGTTCATAAGATTTAGCAGATTCAAAATATAGCCAATGCAACAAAGATCGAAAGAAAAAATTCTAAGCAACAAAGCGTCGCTTAAGTAGAGTAGCTTCGCCCATATTCAGCGAGAACGAGCCATTAGGACCATCCTTCGAAGCGGCGGCAGCAGACAATTTCGAGCGTGGGTTGGCGCGGTGCTTCTTGGCAGGCATATCCAAGACGCGTGAGATAAGATGGAGATCAGTGTCAGCAGCGTGGATGTCTACGGGACTGCCCATGGTTCCTTGCCAGCAGTGGCGCTGCTGAATGGGTGAAGCCAGAGCCTGGATATTCACCCAGCCAGCGGCAATATTCTGCGGCTCTCTCGGGCGCATACGGGCAGCCATACTGGGGTTCTGCGGGCCTGGACTCTTGATTCCGTGTTGGCCAAAGGCGGCATCCCAAGTGGGAGTGCTAGCATAGCGCTGATGGGCAGACTCATCATCGCCCAGACGCCGCATGGCAAATGCCAGGTCGTACGCGTTCTTCATCGTGTTTCTGGGTGAGAACTGACTAGGAGTCTGAGGAGTAGCAGCAAATGGCTGGCGCAGACCCAGCTGCAGCAGACGGCTACTAGTGTTACGGCGCTTGTGCACCGAAGACCGCGCAGCTGCTGAAACTGCAGCACTGTCGTACATTTCATGAACGCCTTTGACGATCCATGGGTGGCGCATAAAATCCTGAATAGAGTAGCGTCTAGCCGGATCTAGCTCAAGCAGGTGCTTAATTAGATGCTTGATCTGCGGGTTGACTCTGTCCCACCACGGAGAAAGAAACTCATACTGGCCAAGAGCGACCTTGCGTGTGAGAATCTTAACGTCCTCGTCGTAGAAGGGCGGGAAACCGCAGATCATGGCATAAAGCATGCAGCCGAGTCCCCACATGTCGACAGACTTGGTGTAGAGCTCGTCCCGGACAACCTCGGGCGCAGCGTACCCAGTGGTGCCACACGGCGTGTGTGTGGCCTGGTTCCAGACGACCTTGCTAAGCCCAAAGTCGATTAGCTTGACCTTCCCGATGCCACCGCCGCCCACACCAGGTACAAAGAGCCCCTCCTCCATCTTTTCGTTTGTATCGCCCTGACGCTTCTTCTCTTTGACGCCCGACGGCACAACTGGGATGGGCTCGAACACGACGTTTTCCAGTTTCAGATCGCGCTGCACAATGCCGTTGGCGTGCAGATATTGCACGGCCTCGGCCACCTGAATGATAACGTGGCGCGCCAGTTGCTCACTAAGATAAGTCAGCTGGAGCACACGGTCAAACAGCTCGCCACCCTCAGCAAACTCCATAATAAGGTAGAAGTAGTCGCGCGTCTCGCGCACACCAATCATGCGCACCACACGCGCGCTGTGGATGCTCTCCATGATAGCGATCTCCTTATGTATGTTGGCAGTCTGCACAGCTGTGAGGCCAGTCTTGCAGATAGCCTTGATTGCGACGTCGTTGCCAGTGGCTTTCTGTCGCGCGCGATAGACCTTGCTGAATGCGCCTCTACCAAGCCATCCAAGGAGCCAAATGCATAAAGAGTATTGTTAGAAGGACAATGTGAGCGATTGTGTCCAGCTGGGTCACGCGCAGGAGGGCCCTGACGGAGCTGCCCTGGGTGATTCAGCCGCGTGCGCACAGACGTCATACTTACTCTCCGATACGGCCAACAACCGTGTAGCCATCAATAGTCGGAAACCCGCTGCCGTCGGCATCAGCGCCGTTGGCCATGCCTGCGTTCGAGTTGCGACGCGCGCGGGTATCGTCGACAGGTTCGTCGTCGCTGCTTTCTAATGCGTACTGGGCGTCCTTGAAGTTGTCGACTGAGCGTCGCCGCCGCCGGAGCGTAGTTGTCTGCCCGTTAGCGCCACGGACAGTCCTACTACGGGAGGAGAGACCGTTAGCCGCACGGACAGAGTCTGCAGTTGTGGTAGCCGTTCTGGAGGCATTTCCGCCACCACGGTTGCCAAAAATGCCCATGGTAGTTTGTTGATAGTATTACGAGAAGCGTGACAGAAATGGGAAAGCAGACAAACAGGCTGCAGACAAACAAAGAAGTGCGGGGAGGGAGAAGAAATGCGGATTTGCAAAGAACGAGAAAAGGCAGGTACAAAATGCTACATGCTACATGCGCCCTTGTGGTGGTGGGGGGGGGGAAGAAAAAGACTTTTTTCTTCCTCCCACTGCTGTGGCGGACGACGCAATGCATGGGTTTTACAGACCGCGCGCTGGCCATACTGTAATTTAGCTGCAGTCGCCGAACTTGAACGCCCTCGTCCGTCGTTTCCTTTTATTTTAGAATAATCGCAATAGGATCCGGAAAGCAACGCGCCAACAAGAGGGTGTCAACGGATGCATTTCTTATCTGCAATTGTGTATCTGCTGTCACCCACCCTGCGCTTTGATCCAGCGCAATGAGCTTTTAGAGAGTAGATTTGATTAACAGAAGAAGAGGGCGTGTGGATGGGTATCCACCACACCATTAATTCTGCCGCTCACAAGTTGAGCCTGCACTGATAATTGTCAATATGGCTGACAAGATGCCAAATGTGGCCACGTGAAGGTATCGACTTCCTTCTGAGCTCAAGTGGGTGTGCATTCTTTTGAAAGCGGATGGATTTACAGCAGACATCCAGCTACTTCTTTTGCGGCTGCGGCAGCTCCCTCCTGCCTGTCTGGAAAAACCTTTGGCATGCAGCAGATGTTTTGGCTGCCACCCCCCCCTCGACTGCACCACCCCCAGTTTGAAACGAATGTGTTTTTTGTACTTTCCGACTCCAAAAGGAAAAAAGGGGGAATCCCTCTACACTCACTAGTGCATGACGTAGTGTGTCAATCACCTCAATTCAATGCGTCTGCATAAGCCGTTGATCTAGGGAGCAAGGGCCTGTCAAGAGTCACCACAATTCGAATTCTTCCCGTTGCCTCGGTCTCACTGTCAACATATGCAGATCCACGCAATAGCAGTCTTGAAATAAGAAGAAAACATCTGAAAAAGAAAGGAAGGGGAAGCTGTACAAAGGTTGTGTATATTAACAACAACATCGTTCTGGGGGGGTTTGCTTTGTGCGAGCAGGTCACTCGTGTTGTCTGTAGCCCGGCTGTCTGTCCGCGGGCTGCGTCGTCGACGACTGTTCTTGTGCGTCGATAAAAGCAAAATATGCGGAAAGATCGCCAATGCTCGTAGTTCCCTCGCTTCCAGGTGCTCGGCCATTGCCTCCGCCCCTGTGTTGCAAGTCTTTGCCAGGCGCTGTTGACCCCTGTTGCTGGTTTCCGGTAGTATTTGCCAACGAAAAAGAAGCCACGGGATTGCCTGCTGCTCCACTGCTTCCACCCAGCGCCCCAGGTGATGCAGCTGTTTCTGTGGGTAGCATTCCGCGCTGAGACGCGAGGAGGTACTCAGGAAGCGACGGTGTGGGTCTGAGCTGCAGGTGCGCCCCTGCTTGCAGGGTCGGAGTTCTGCCGGGCCCGTGTATGCCGCCGAGCTCACCGCTCGCAAGTGCGGATGGAATAGTCCCAGCAGGATGCTGCGGGGCCCATGGCTGAGCCACTGGTGTATTGCTTGCTGATACGCCAACGAGCTCCGAGTGTGGCATTGCCATCGGCGCGCCTATTGGAATGGGCCCGGTCGCTGATCCATGCGGCGGCTGCATGGGAAACGCTGGCTGCGCACCAAAGGCGCTGTTGTGACCCTGCGAGATGTCAATCGGGGGCGCTTGTGGAATCCTAGCTGTGCTGTTGTTGTACACGGAAGGCTGCAACTCGGGGAACTGCATTGCCGTGCTTGAAAGTGAGCCCTGGCTGCCAAGACTATGGTTGTGCATGGGCATGGGGTATGGCTGATATCTATTCGCCGGCAAAGACTGAAACGATGCCCGACGTGCCGAGTTGTCGCTATCGTGTGACATATGTGCCATTATACCTTTGTCGCTGATGCTGGACGTTATTCCCATTGCCAGCGGATTGGCCAGCGACTCACTCGGTCCAGCGCTGGGCGAGACCACGCCAAATGAGGGCGCTGGACCGACGATCCCCATGGGATATGCACCACCAGTATTCGATCTGACCTTCCGCGGCGGCGAATATCGATGTGTCTGCGGACGACCCCTAAAATTGATTGCTTCGTTGAGTTCAACTAGGTCTACCGTCCAGTATGCGCCTTTACCAGGTTCATTTATCGGTCGCGGAATCCGCACAAACATTTTGTTAAGGGAGAGGTTGTGGCGGATTGAATTCTTCCAGCCAGAGCCAGCTGTTTTGAAGTAGGGATAGTGGTCCATTAACCAATTGTATATCTCGCTCAAAGTCATCTGTTTCCGCGGGTGCTGAAGAATCGCATATGTTATAAGCGTCGCATACGGGTGCGGAGGCTTGCCAATATTATTCGGATGAATCTGAAGCGCCCCACTAAGAAGTAGTGCAATGTCAGATGCTCCTGTGTTTCCAAACGATTCTTGCGACGGTGATGGTAATGCCGAACTTTCGGACGCGGATGCCGACGCTGAGGCAACACTGAGTTGATTAGGCGAATAAGGCTCCTGTGTGCCGTACTGGAGCTGGGGTTTAATTATAGTGTGGTGGCTTGACCCGACACCAAAACCGCTACCGCTATGCGTAGAGATAGTCGCCGGTTGAAATAGGGATGTGCCGTGCTGCTGCTGTTGAAGGCCCTGCATGTTGCTAATTGCTGCCGATGACATGCGCAGCGCAGAAAGGTCAAAAGACCGGCGGTGTGGGTCCTGTTGAAGCTCTCCAGACATTGTCCCCGGATTTTGCTGCTGGCGGACCGCGGTGGCTGTAGATAGTGTGTGCATGGCATTGTACCCACTCCGTTGTGCATGCGACATAGGACTGGCTGGTAGTGGGCTTGCCGAAGGATCAGCGGGTGTAGAGAAGTCAGATAAACCAGCAGACGCAACATTGGTGTCGACCCCACTCGTTTCGAACGGCTGCGAGTACAGGTTGCGGTCCATTGCGAACAGTGAAGTAGCCGGAACCTGATATAACACCGCTGCAGGGTTCATTCGTCGATATTTCTAGTAAAGCCTCTAAAAAAGGCGTCTCTCTGCGTCTATAGCTACACGAAAGATAAAAGAATAGCGAGGCTACCGGGAACAGGAATTGATAAACTATGAGATACGGGAAATATATAATAGATATTCTAGCAATCGGGCATTACAATCAAAACGTAGAGGGAGGATGAAAAGGGCGGATGGAAAGTTGGGGGAAAATATGAGTGTATTCAACCGCTTAAAAGCAAGAAGGAAGAACAGACCAAGCGGAGCTGAGCTGGGAAACGCAATGGCATACACAACAAGGTAGATGCTGAGTTGCATGGCGCGGCAGGGGCGGTGCGCAGCTATAAATGCGTTCGGAAGAAATAACGGGCAGCTGAGGACTCGTGTGTGTGTGTGGAGAGGAGATGGACGGAGCTTATTCAATTTGCGACAAGAGGATAAGCAATTGGAATGGCTGCAAGGAGCGCATCCCAATCGGGTCGATGCAAGGAGCAACACAACAAAAAAATTTGGATGCTGGTGAATGGATATTGCTGAACCTGTCAACATTTCCAAGTGTACACTTAGTTATTTGTCAAAGGAGGGGGGGTGGAATGAACCAGGCCCAAGGGATTCGCCACTACTTTTTTTGCTGGAGCTGCTCTTGGCAAATCGCCAAGTTAGTGGTTTCTTATTCGAGCGAGTGGATGGCATAAGAGAGATTACCATGCATGCCTGCTGGAAAGGGTATCTTTGTCGAGCCACCCATCATCTTGCACCGAGCAAGCCCGCCAACCCCCTTCCGACCGACAATGCACGGCTCGCAGAACCAATGCCGACAGTTACATCTTATTAGGGCAATTACGACACCCAAGGAAGAGACTTCCAATTTGTTTGCGCGCATCAGAAATGGTGGCTGCCAGTGGCGATGGCTGCAGCGCAATTGCAATAAAAAAAGCAAAACACACAAACTCCTTTTGCTCTTTCGTAAAACGAGCGCCGCAAGTCATTCACACGCTTTTTTCCCCACTGCCACTCCGCAGTCAAACTTGAAAACAACAAAACATACCTTGCGCAATGCCTTAGACAAGAAGACAATTGCTTTCGTAGAAGCAGAAAGTCGCGTGCCAGCCACGTCTGCCGCTGCTGACTGCTGCTGCTTCCTGCCGCTGCTTCCTGCCGCTGTCTGTCTGCTTCCTGTACGTTGGTCGTTTTTCGCCGACTGCTTGTCTCCAAACTCAATACAAACCCAAACCCAGAAATGGCAAAGTTGTTGCTAGCAGCTTAAAGCGGAAATGGTAATGCCTATCGCTTACCTGCGGGTGAATCAATTGTACAAAACAGGAAGGTAAAATGAAATAGAAAAGTATTCTTTTGGCGTACACAGTCTGCTGGGTCTCAAAGAAGAGGGGCCTTTCCATAGTCCGTCTGCATATCCTATTTTTCTTGAGGGTCCCGCCCTCTCCACCTTCTAACGTATCTCCTGCCAACCAGAGAGCCCTGCGCCCGCTGTACAAAAAGGAGGCGCGCGTCGGTGACGAGAAAGGGCCCTCCAAGGACAAGGGGGAGGAGGAGGAGGCGTGTCGGGTAATTGTGACGCTGCCCATGACAGAGGCCCATCTATCATTATTTCCTTTAAGCTCTGCCAGAAGAGTTGGTCAAAAGACTCTCATTTCAGATGACTCCCTCCCTCGCTAGCCTGTGGCTGACTTGCAAGCGTCGCTTCCGCTTCTCGATTATGCGTTGACTGGACAAGCCAATTAGGAGCTCTCCGTGATCGCGCCTCCTTTAATCGCACCTCAACCACTATGCGCATGAATCTCATTGAATCCGTGGGTGAGGGATATCAAAGCGAAAAACCTACTCGAGCGTCAGCGTTGAAGAGGATTCGACACAGCGAATTCCTTCCGGACAATCAAGGAGGTACCCCCCCCCCCCAAGTTTTTGCCCTGCACATATCCGACTCCAGAAGCATTGACTTAAAGTTGCTGCAGAAACGTGCGTGCTTGCACAGGTCATTTCCGATGCAAGCCACATGATCCAACAAACGTTTATCAAATCACATTCATGAATGTGCTGCAGCTCAATGTTGCTAAACTGACACAATCATCCGCACAGAATATTTTAAGCAAAAAATAAAAACCAAAGTAGCAATAGGCTGTTGCGCTACAAAAATATTTCAATTTTGAAAAAATACCCGTGCACCATACTTTTTTGGTGCAATGTTTCTGAATATTCAGCATAGAAGCATCTCGCGTGCGTGTTTGTAAACAATCCGCAAATGTTTACCTGTATAAACCAAGGCAACCAGAATAAAGAATCCGCAAGCTGCTCCAAAAAAAGGATCCGAGCGCACTTGTGTCCTAGCGTGCTGTGGCTTGTATTTCCCGAATCTACTAATCCAACATAGCTTTGGCCAAAATCTTAGAAGCAAAGGTCCACACATCAATTTCATCATACTCGACTCGGTTCTTGTTCATATGAACGGCTCGGCTTGCAAAAGTTTTAGGTCAGGGCTCGGCTGACACCTTTCTGTTTGCATTCCTTCCTGTTTACATTCCGCGCTTTGTCAAGTATTCCAATCACCACCAGAGAAATCATCTAGACTAATATTCATCATGTCTGACGCCGAGAAGAACCCCGCCACTGAGGCCCAGGTAAGCACACAAATAAGAGAGACGCTCTCTGTGCCGATGTGAATGCGCGCATTTTCTCCGGAATGAGTTTTTGCCTTCTGCAGTGCATTTGTGATTCTTAGCAGTGAATTCAACTTGTCTAACCTCAAATGCATGCCTTCTACATAAATATTGTCTACTAACTCATTTTAAATTACAACCGTCAGTATAGGAGGCCGCTCCTGAGAACCCCGACGTCCACTTCGATCCTATTGTCAAGCTCGCGGACAACTATGAAAATAAGACACATGAAGAGGAGGAGACTGTACTCTTCAAAATGTAAGTTCCGAATGGCCCTCAATAGTTAGTATGCGACTTTGGTGCGCAATAACTGTACTATGCTTATTTAATGTGACTGTTTTGTTGTTTTACAACTTTTTACTAACTCCTGCTTGTCTTTCTGTTCTTACATGGGGTTTAGGCGCGCCAAGCTTTTCCGGTTTGACACTGAGGGGAAGGAATGGAAGGAGCGCGGTACTGGTGACGTAAAGCTGCTTGAGCACACGAAATCTGGAAAAGTGCGCCTTCTAATGCGTCGCGATAAAACGCTAAAGGTCTGCGCTAACCATTATATCACTGAAGATATGGTTTTGTCGCCAAATGTTGGCTCTGATCGTTCGTGGGTCTGGAATGTTCTAGCTGATCTTGTCGAGGACGATATTGAGCGCCAGATGCTGGCCATCCGCTTTGGCAATTCCGAGAACGCAAACAAGTTCAAGGCTGCTTTTGAGGATGCGCGCGAGACCAATAAGAAGATTGCTTCTGGTGAAGCTGTGCCGAGTAAGAAGGATACAGAGTC
>JANBQQ010000044.1:36685-60230 GCA_027577275.1 Coemansia sp. RSA 988 | reverse complement strand
CTGAAGACAAGACTGAGGACAAAGATAACAGCAATGGCAAGGACGAAAGCGCAGAGAAGAAGAAGGAGGAGAAGAGCGAGAAGGCAGACTGAGTGATAGCACCTGGTTATAGTGCTGTTGTGTGGTACTGTTCTCATTGTTTGTTGGCTTCTAACCCTTGCTACACAATATATTCTTTCAGATTGAAAAACATGAACCAGAATATATTTTATTAAAAAGCCAAGCCTAATAGTGATTAGTCTACGGCGATAGAAATCAAATAAATAGCGCCAAATCCTTCTAAAATATCAATTAAGGATTTTTATTGAAACTTTTCAATAAATGAAGTAATCTGTTGGACCGCCTCTGCGATGGATGTCAGGTCAGTGCGAATGTGAACCTCTGGTTTCTCTGGCTCCTCATAAGGCGCGCTGACACCAGTAAACTCTTTGATCTCACCCGTGCGAGCCTTCTTATAAAGGCCCTTCGGATCGCGCTCCTCTGCAACGCTCACTGGTACATCAGCAAAAACTTCGATAAAGGGAATGCCGGCATCTTCGTGAAGCTTACGCGCGCTGTCGCGGTCAGCTTGGTAAGGAGAAATGAAACTGGTAATCGCAACAGTGGCAGAATCGGCAAACAACTTGCTTACCTCTGCAATGCGACGGATATTTTCGGTGCGATCCTCTGGACTGAACCCTAGATTCTTGTTTAGCCCGAAGCGAATATTATCGCCATCCAGACGATACGCATTCACACCTTTGTGGAGAAGATGTTGTTCCAGCGCACTGGCAATTGTGCTCTTGCCGGAGGCTGACAGACCGGTGAACCAGATCGTTAGGCCCTTCTGCTTAAGTAGCTGCGTGCGCTCTTCGCGAGTTACATGGCCATCATGCCAGGTAATGTTGGTTGCCGCTGAGGTAGAGGTCATGGCTTGTAGTGAGGAGTAAAATGGTAAAGTGCTCAATGTTGGTAGTTACCAGAGTGGAGACGGAAGAAGGGATAATGGCCATGGGGAGCTGTTGGAAGCTATCATAGATACTGGGCGATGACTCTAATTGGCGGGATATTGCACAATCGCTTCAAGATATTTCACAACTGTCCGCTTCTCAAGTGGGCAGTGATTTGATTGTGCATATGTTGATCTATCATTTGCGCCAGTATAGTAAACAAACTTCGTGGAGCAGTCGAAACAGTCAACAGATACATTGAGCACTTTCAGACAAGCTTCTATTATTTACATTTTCCATCCCTATATGGCCAACTTTTACCCGCTTTACTTCAAAAATTACACTTCTATACGCATATATTAATTTCGTCTTTTGTCACTGTATTAAACGCAGAATTTCACTTGTTGCTTAAAAAAACAGAGGCATATCACAATGCACGTCGAAGAGCTAATTATCGACGGATTCAAGTCTTATGCTGCGCGCACTCATATAACCGGGTGGGACCATGAGTTTAATGCTATCACGGGGTTGAATGGTTCGGGCAAATCCAATGTTCTCGATGCTATCTGTTTCGTGCTGGGGATTCGCAATTACAAACTTGTAAGTGCCAGTCAAAGCGTGTCTATCAGCTAGAGCTCACCACCAAGCGGCGACATTTAAACGACTGTCTACGCAGCCATGTGTTTACTTAATGTTTTAATCGAAAATGTGTATATGAACAGTGTAGCTACGGGCCAATAACATCCAGGATCTTATTTACAAGCGCGGCCAGGCTGGAATAACCAAGGCCTCTGTCACTGTTGTATTCAGAAACGATGACCGTAAGGCTAGTCCACTGGGATATGAAGACTGCAAGCAGATATCGCTGACACGTCAGGTAAGTGCCTTTTGCTTTGGATTCCATGAAAGTATAGTACCACTTGTCCGTTATTAGGGTGCATATCCCTGGTATCAGAGTCGCCCGTGACCGATAATAATTGCTAACAATGCCCTAGCTTATATTTATTATATACATACGTATTATGTAGATCATGGTTGGCGGCAAGAACAAGTACATGATCAACGGACACACGGCACAGGAGCAGGCAGTGGCCAACATGCTTCAGTCAGTGCAGCTTAGCATCAATAACCCCCACTTTTTGATCATGCAGGGCAAGATCACGCAGGTATTGAATATGCAGCCTCCTGAGATACTGGCGATGATCGAAGAAGCAGCAGGTACGCGCATGTTTGAAGAACGCAAAGACCGAGCACAAAAGACCATGGCCAAAAAGGACAAAAAGATGGAAGAGATCTCGTCGATTCTGGCTGAGGAAATTACACCAAAGCTCGATAAGCTGCGCGGCGAAAAGCAGGCATATCTCGAATACCAGAAAGTTGAGATTGAGCTCGATCGCCTTCGACGCCTCGTCGTTGCCTATGATTATACAAAGTGCGAGGAGGCGCTTAAGAATGGCACTGCCTCGCTAGAGAGCGGACGCACAAAGCTTGACGAGATGACATCGCAACTGGAGACAGTTAAGGCTGAGATTGCAAATATTGGCAAGAGTAGAGCGCAAATCGAGGAAACTCGACGGAAAGAGATGACGAAGAGTGGCGAGTTCAAGTCACTGCAGGACAAGGTCGATGAGCTGTCGAAAGAGTTGGTGCGGATCAAGACACAGAGTGATCTCAAGACAACATCTATTAGCGAGGAACAGATAGCCAAAGGCAAGCTCCTCGAATCGAAGGGTAAGCTGGAAGGCGAGCTTGCAAAGCGCGTAAAGGGGTACGAGAAGCAGATGGACAAGTATGCCAAAGAGAAGAGGCAATACGACGAAAAGGCCAAGGATGTGACACAGCTTGAGGAGCTCCTCCAGTCGCTGACTACTGGTGTGGCCTCTGACGAGGGACGCGAGGGCGGCTTTATGCAGCAGCTGCAGGAGGCGAAGAAGGAAGCAAGCGACGCGGCGACCGCAATGGAGCAGGCAAAGTTGCGCATTGGACTGTTGAAGAAGGAGGAAAAGGATATCAATGGGAATATGAAGAAGGCGCTCAAGGACAACACCGAACTGCTTAAAGAGAAGGAGAGACTTGAGGAGCTGGCCGCCAACCACGAGACACAGCTGAAGGCACACGAATTTAAACCGGACGCGAAGCGAGCCTTCGAGCAGCAGCGTACTGAGATGCTGGAGCAACTGGATAGTATTGACGAGCACAGACGTGGAATGGAGGCGCAAATGACAAACTTTGACTTTCAGTATCAGGACCCTGTGCGGAACTTTGACCGTAACAAGGTTAAGGGTCTGGTTGCACAGCTAATCAATATTGAGGACAAGAACAAGTTTGCTGCGGTTGCACTTGAGATCACTGCCGGCGGGCGAATTTACAACGTCATTGTTGACAACGATGATACTGGAGCGCTGCTGCTGAATAATGGTAAGCTGCGACGCCGAGTAACCATTATTCCGCTAAACAAGATTGCCGCGCATCAGTTGGACCAGAGTATTGTCAACTTTGCAAAGAACCTTGCGCCGGGCAAAGTTGACACGGCGTTATCTCTGGTCGGGTACCCTGCGGAGCTGGAAAAGGCAATGGCATATGTGTTCGGCACAACATTTGTTTGTAAGGATCCGCAGACAGCAGAGCAGATGGCGTTTCACAAGAATATTCGCAAGAAGGCGGTTACCCTTGAAGGCGATGTGTACGACCCAGCAGGTACAATGCAGGGCGGCGCGAAGCCATCAAGTGCAGGCATTCTTGGACGGCTGCAGACACTGAAGAACGCACGTCAACAGCATGCATCACTACGTAAGGAGCTTGCCTCGGTTGAGGCGAAACTTGCAGCGATGGAAGAGCTGAAGGACGAGCACATGCAGTTATCGCGTGAGTACGATCTTGCCAAGCACAAGCTATTGCTTACAGAGCAGCAGCTTTCGTATAGTAGTCATGCGCAGATGACGGCTCGTCTCGAGGAAATCAAGTCGGAGCTTGTGGCGCAAGAGGAAGTTATTCCAGAAGCCAGTGCTAAGCGCGATGCTGCTTTGAAGCGCGCCCAGACGATCGAGGGAGAGATGGGTGAGTTTAGCAAAGACAAAGGTGGCAAGATCAAGCAGCTAAAGAAACGCCTGACAACGCTCAAAGAGGCGCTACCAGCAGCCGAAGAGAAGATGAAGGGCTTTCAGCGCACAGCACAGGAGGCTACACTCGAGAAGGAAGAGCTCGAGAGCGAGATCATTGAGCTGCAGTCACAAGCCGATAGCGGCGATGCATCCATCGCAGCGCTGACGGCCGAGCACGAAGAGATCGAGGCGACACTGACACGCACACGTGAGGAACTCGATAATAAACAAACAGCACTTAACCGAGTGAGCAAGAAGCTGCAAGTGTTTGATAAAGAGCTTAGCGAACTCGACGAGCTGCACCGGAACAAGCAGTCGCATGCAACTACGCTGCAGCTTGAGAGCGAGCAGCTTGCACACGAACTGGAACGCGCAGAGTCCGCACAAGGACAACACGGACAGAAGATGGCTGCACTTACCAAAGAGCACGCTTGGATTGCAGATCAGCAGCACGCGTTTGGACAGGAAGGTACGGCGTACGACTTTGTTACAAACGATCCTGTTCAGGCACGGCGTCGTTTGCGCAAGTTGGAGGGCCAGGTTGCCTCGATGCGCAAGACAACAAACACAGCTGTCATGACCAACATTGAAAGTGTTACAAAGCGCGAGGCCGCATTGAAACAAATGTTGAAGACCGTAGTGCGCGACAAGCGCAAGATCGAGGACACAATTCAATCGCTGGATAAATATAAGGTCGAGACGCTTGAGCGTACATGGCAGCTGGTCGACAAGGATTTTGGTGCCATCTTTGGCGAATTACTTCCTGGCAACACATCACGCCTGGAGACACTTGAGGGCCAGCCTTTAGCTGCTGGTCTGGCAATCCGTGTAAGCCTAGGCGGCGTGTGGAAGCAGAGTTTGGCCGAGCTGAGTGGTGGCCAGCGCTCGCTTATTGCACTGTCGCTTATCCTGTCGCTTCTTCAGTTTAAACCTGCTCCCATGTATGTTCTGGACGAGATCGATGCTGCACTCGATCCCTCACACACACAGAACATTGGCCAGCTGTTCCGTACACGCTTCAAGGGCTCGCAATTCATTGTCGTGTCACTCAAGGAGGGCATGTTTAATAATGCCAATGTCGTGTTCCGCGCCCGCTTCCGCAACGGCATCTCCATGGTTGATCGGTTAGCTCACGACTAATATTGGAGCATGTTGACGCAAAACAATTATTTTTCACGCAGACTTTATTGTCTATTCCTATCATCATTTATTTCGACATGTTTTCTAGAACGCTGTTAATCTAATGTCACTCTTTATCATGTTTCCACCAGCGAATCCACTCAACTAGACGTGCTTGTATTGGAGCAGACACATGCTTGATATGCGCGCGGTATGTGCGCTGACGCGTTCGTCGCGTGCCGATCCGGTAAATATGCTCATCGCCGCTATCGTCGACGGTCTTTGTTTCCTGTATCATCGTTTTGAGCTTTCCTTGGTGTATCCAGTCCCATCTGATCATATGTGACAAATATGCTGCAGTCTCCACCACCTCGGCGACTGTTAATCGCCAACCCACGACACTGCCATGCTCTATAGCTTCGCGTATTCCTAACGCCGGATCTTGATCGACATTGAATTTGGGAACCGCTCGTTGCGACGGCTGGACACAATTCCAAAAATTAAAACCGGAATCTATCCTGCAGTCTGATAATTCAGCACCTGGCAAGCTTCTCAGACGTCGGACTCCTGCCGATATAAGAAATTCATTAATACAAGCGCCAGTGGACTTGATTGCCCCAATGCTGTCAAAGAGCAGCGCTGGGTTATTGCGTGTAAGCGTATCTGCATCTAGAATAATGTAATCCACATCAAGACATCCATCAGTCATAGGCGATAGAAATGTGTGCAGTGGTTCGCGGAGGCACTCATCATGATATTCGGACCCGCAAGTTATCATGCTCGCTAAAGAGAGCAGATCTAGCGAAACTGCTGCCTCCTCGAGCTGTGCTATATCTGATATTTCCTCCGTCTCGGTCTTTGTATTGGGGATGGAGGATATTTCTATGTCTGCTTCAATTCTTCTTAGAGAGACCTCCCGAAGAGATAGCGCTTGCAATTGCGGCAAATCTGGATACATAATATTTCCGTTGTTGGATGCGTTTGCTGGCGTAGTAATATGCTTGGCAACAATTGGAAATGATTCATGGGCCACTGTTGGTGCTGCAATTTCCTGGTTACCAGTGGTTTGTAGAAGTGTGTCAGCTTCGGATCCGGTTATGGATGGTCCGTTATCACGTCCAAAGAATGTATTCTGGTTGGCCACTGGGGTTTTCGAGGGGCTGTCCTCCTCTCTGCAAGTTTGGAGCGGTGCCAGCCCGACCGGAGTTGTATATATAGTCGGCGGATCTGGCAAGGAACAAAGCCATTTCTTCCCTGATGTCAGTTGTGCCGAGTGGACAAGTTCCAGCCAAAACTGGTATCGTGTCTGTGGGGTTTCGTCGGATCCAAGTGCGCCACACATCCATGCCAGCATTCTACTAAGATCCGCAGACTGGAGAGCATCAGGTCCAGTAGTTGGGGGTTGCATATTAGCCAAAGGCACGTAGTCGATATTAGCTGGTGACTGCATTCTGGATTGTCGGAGATCAAAGTCAATATGGTTCAATACCTCATTCAGGTCGCATCTAGCGTGCTGACATACGCAGGCAAGATCAGCAGGTGACACAAGTGCATTCTCCGCCAGACACAGAAAAAAGCAATACGGCACCAATGCATGCTCGTCTGGACGCCTAAAGTTAAGCACCATGTGGAAACTGGTTGTGCTCCAGCGTATACACGACATGTCGTTACAGGTCAAGACAATTGGGCGGCGGCTTTTCAGCGCCAGTTGTTTGAGCGCCGGCCATAAGCGCTGGTCCTGCTCAAAGAGAACATCGACATGCTCAATAAGAATCAGCACCTGGTTGACAGTCGCTTGATCTGTCGCAGACGTTGCTCCGGCCGGAATCCCAATAGTATGGCTCAGGATTACGTCTTCGAACACTGCAAGTACATCCTTGCCGCTGCGGCGTTCTCCAGGGTGAATTTCGCGTACTTCAAATCCACATTCACTCGCACAGGCATAAACTGCAGCGGTCTTGCATGATCCAGAGGGACCTTCCAGGAGAATAATGTTAGAATGCTGTTCAATATCGCTGTTGGTGCCGCTCTCACTCCCGCTGCGCCGATGGCGAGGTGCACTACGTACTTTCTCGCGCACATTAAGCAATGTCCCGTCACTCTTTGCCCACGCCATAACATCTCTCAACCCGTCAACATATTTTGTACGTCGCCGACTGCGCGTTGTGGTTGGCATAAAATCATCGCTGCTATCACTATTGTCGCCGGCATTGCTGCCACCTTCAACATCTCTTACCAATTTATGAGTGCTGTGGGGATTCCTACGCCTTGTCTTTGTGGGATTCCCGCGCCCTCTGCTATTCCATGTGTGCGAATGACCGTATTGTGCGCGCGCATCAATAGTAGAATCGCATGCAATGTTGTTGCTGCAGTTGTTGGCTGCTGATGGCATTGAGCGCGTCAGCCTCATGTTTTCAATCCAGGATTGCAGCTGAATAACAGCATGACGGTTGCCCAGAACATCACGCGCTCTCAGAGGGCGGTAGCGAGTGGTAAGCAGCTGAGTGTGGCAGCAGTCATCGGTCAATGTCCCATCACGAAGCGCATCAAGCACGCGCTCTATAAAATGCAGATGCGGCGGCACATGGAGCATAATTTCATTGATTGAAGTAGCCAAAGACATTCGCGCTGCATCGTTTGAGCTGACTAGGGGCAGAGCACGCGGTCGCTGCAGTTGCTGTTCCTGCAGCTGTTGAGTGTAATTATCTCCAACAAGCTGGCGCCATTTAGTGCTGCCGCCGTCTGATGATACCTGCAGCTGAATAGACGTATAGGCTTCCAGAGATGCAGGAGTGTAAGTGGCAGGAAATCTACTCAGATCAGAGCCACCTTCCATCATGCAATGGTTTCTGGGTGCAAAGCATTCGTATACTGGCACTGGAATATGACAATTGCCCGAAGGGTACGGCGCTGGAATCCCTTCAGACCGTAACATAGGACGTGGACGCCTCGGTACCTCGAACGCCGTATCGTCAGCAACTTTTGCTCGAAAATTCATATCATCTTCGCTAGTAGCATGGTTCGCATCGACGATTTGACAATCCAGCGTGCAATCCGAGCGTGTTAGCGTTTGTAGAGGCAATGCCGTCGACTTAGTCGTAAAAAAGGACTGAATTGTTGCCACTTTTCTAGTGGCAGGTGTTGCAGCATTGGATCTACGTGTGCGCTTTTCCGCTGAGCGCCCGGCAGCAGCATTCTGCTTTGGGCGCTTGCGCTCAACTGCAACGGCATCTGTATTTGATGCAGCGCTGCCATTGTTTATTGATGTACTGGTACGTTTCACGGATAGGGGCTTAAAGAATGGATGTATGCCGGTTTTGAATGCAGTTTGACCAATTGCATGTTCGCCGTCGGTGCCATTGCTGCTACTATCGGTGGTCATGGCACTGCTGGGTGCGTCTGCTCAACCACTCTTCCACGTCGCGCAAATTACTGCGCGCCAAGGCAGTTCGAATGCAAATATAAATAAATGCGAGAAGAAATAAAACCCAGTCAATAACTCTGGAAGAAATGTCATTTACAAGCACAACTAGCAAACAAGAGAAAGCCAAAAACGCGAAAACACGCTCAAAACGCGCACATCTGTAATCGCAACCAGTCTGTGATTATCGGAGATCATCAAGAAGGCCCGTGCGAGTGTGTGATGTGGCCGCCTGTCCGTTGCACCACCACGCAATGGAGCAATGGCGCCGCCGTGGGGCACATGACCTTGAAGTGGCACGCCCAAGCAGCCTGCAAGCAGGCAAGGGCCTGGAGCACCTGGGCAGCCAACAGCAGGATTCCGTGCTCCCCCCCCTCTTCCCGCCTGCGTGACAAGCAGACTTTCTGGCTCTAAAGCCATTGATGGAGAACTTCTCTTCATCCTCTTGCTTCATATTATTGTTGCCAGATACTACCTCAACTCTTATTTCAACACAACATCCGCCTGGCATTTACCATCCCGCCCCGTTCACCATTGGGGGGCTGTCGACAGTCTCACAAAAAAAATACCAGCATCAAGTAGCGGTACGTCTTTTCGCTTCCGCTTTGCCGAGCACAAGCACCACCCACTGGACAGCTAGCGTATCCGAACGGCCCTTACTATAACGCTACTATAGTCGTTGCGACGCATACACCCTTCCTTTGCTTTCATATTGCCTAGCGTTTCTGCATTTTGCGCAGACGCCAGCTTATCGTCCTTGTATTTTTACCTCCTTGCTTTATAAAAGAGAAAAACCATCATTGGCACCGTGGCGCCTGGATAATTTGGTCTATCGACACAAAAGATAAGAGACATCTATTTAATCGCTCGTTAGGTGCTTTTGGTATTATTCATAGCATTGCGTAACCATGGGCAGCACTGCACGTAGACGTCCGCAGAGCAGATCGAGGTCAAAGAGGAGGCGATTCGGATTCCTCAACCTGTTTGGGTTCAGCACGGATGCGTGTGACGTCGGCAGCGATGGTGACAGTGCACCCAACAGTTCTGCTAGCTCTCCCAGCAGCTCCCACAGCTGCAGTCGGAGTCACAGCAGCGCAGATGTTGCGAGAAACGACGACGTAGGAAGAGATCGTTCCAGGAGCACTACTGCCCAGCCACAAGGTGAGTCCAGAAAGAATACGCCTCTGCAAACAATGTGCTTGCCAAAAATTGCATGACAGCGATGAAATTCCTTGTGCGTTTGTACATACTCGCTGCCTGCTCCCAGATTTCCGCTGCAGCATGGCTGCACAGTTTTTCCCATCACGCGAGCAGCCCAACCAAGCTCTATCATGTCTTCTTTTGCTTTGTGCTTGTGAGTGCCATATGCATGGCCCTGGCCCAGGACCCGCCATTGCCTGCGTTGCTACTAAAAACTTGGTAGCATTGTCTGTGGGCAGAATTGGTCATTTGCTGAAAACTGTAGGCTCTGGCATAGACAATGGAAGCGGCGATGCCATCACTGACGCGGTTCAATCATCACCTGCAGCTGCTACTGCAGCTGCTGTTCCCGATGCGAACCACCATCCAGCAAACGTCGAGTTGCAGTCCAGCGACAGCCAACTGCAACTTGACGTATCAGGGATTCGTCCCCATCCAGATGGCAATGCTATTGTTGATGTTGATAATGACAAAACTCGAGCAGTAGGCCCGGAATTCGCCCAGCCAGCATATTCAGGCGGTCTGCCGGTTGCACCAGTTCGCGAAAAGGAGAATGACGCCAGCTCCTCACAGATCCGGACATGTCCCATTCCAGAACGGCTACAGATGCAGTTCCGTGACCAGGAGACATCAGATTACGGCTCGCTGAGCACGACGCCGTGGTCTGCCAGTACTACGGCCGAGTCGCCGCGGATGCAACCAGAGGCTCGTGCACGCAGGCGTGGTACCGTGGGTTTTCTTGGACAGGCGACTTCGGATCCCCGTCATAGCGCACTGACGTTTGACAAGCAGCCTTCGTCGTTCCGTCTGTCGACTGGTGAGTTTTCTCCGCGCGTTGACAAGTTTGCAATGCCATTGGCCCGGCGCACCAGCTCTAATAACTCGTCGTGGTCAGCAGCTACACCTACGTCAGCGCTAAGCACAAACGATACTATTCCTGTTTCTGCTCCACCACAGGCCTCAGATGGCGGCTTTTTGCCCGAATGGGAGCCAGCTAGCCAGTCGTTGTCGTCATCAAAGTCACGCAGCAGGGGTCGGCGCTACAGCGTGTTCGACATTTCATTCGCTGGGCAGAGGGCTGGGAATAGCGTTGCTCCGATGGATAATGCATTGACAGTGCCGCAGCCAGTCGTTTCGGTGGCTGCAGCGCGGAGACGTGGCTCGAGTAGAGGCCCGGTGGATTTCCCTGCCTACGATGCATTGACAGCCACGAGCCCAGCGCTGCGTCGCGACGGGGCTGCTGTGGGCATAGAATCGAGCTCTATCCTTGGCAGTATGGGCAGTAGCAGCAACATTCGCCGGAACGCCAATGTCTCACGCACGCATGCATCCAGCTTGACAGCTGAGATGCATGACTCGCACGCCCATCCACCAATAACGCCCACCCAAATAAATACGACGTATGATGACTATGCTATGAGACCAGACAGGCATCAGCATCAGCATCTGCCGCAACAGCAATCCCACAGCAGCATCATGACATTTTCAACACACAGCCAGCCCAGCGACGATCTGCAGTGTGTGTCTGGCTTGCATACGCCTACATCAGAGCGCAGTGCCAGCAGCAGCGCATTGGCCGGTTTTCATCGCCGTCCCGGATCCCACTATTATCATGGGATGCAGCCCACAGGTGCTCGCTCTGAATCAGGCCATGAATCCTCCTCAGGCCATTCAACGCCGACCAACCGGCTCTTCTCCAAGTTGGGCCACAATCGGTCCACCAGTGTAAAGTCTGCTACCGCCACGGATCCTGGTCTGGCTCGAAAGTTGCGGGCACCAATACCCTCCAGTATTCGCCCAATCACCGATGCGATGAGGTCGCCACATCCTCGAGAAAGGCCCTACCACAAGGGCCTTGATCTTTCCGATGGAAATTGTGCATATGGCTTTGGATCTGAGAAGGAGACCGAGATTCTGCATCTAAAATTCACAGCTTCGACACCAGATATTCTGTTTATGCCGATGACATATCAGTTTGGCGGCCAAACGCGTGCAAGCAAACGCCCAGACTATTCCTATGAGCGTTTGTTAGCGATCGCGCGTAGCACAAAGGCGCGGCGTTGGCGCTGGGGCCATGATCGTACCCAAGGTACCGGCAGAAAGGATGGTGCAGGTAGCGCCACGAAGGAATCCAATGATGGAGTTGAATTGCACGATAGGAGCGCTGAAACGCAAGCAGTATCCGGCATGCAACATGAAGATATATTGAGTTCTGCCAGCGGTTATCATAATCACAGAGGAGTTAGCGAGAAACCCGAATCAGATAGGTTGTTGGAGCCATCTATGCATCGGAGCATCTGCCACCATGCCTGCTGCGTCTCCGATCCCAGCAATGATGTTTCTTGGGACGACTGGACCGACAGAATCAGTGGACATTCTCATACCGCCATTGTTCAGCGTGCGGTTGCAATGTGGCAAAAGCTTCTACGAAGCTGGAGACGCGACCATCGTCCCAAGAGTCACTCGGTTTATCATTGCTTTGATAGTGCAATGGGTTCCACAAGTGAGACACAACAAATAATGACCCCTGCTGCTGGTGCTGCTGTCAGAACACACGGCGCTGGCGGTATGTCCGATGTGAGCACGCTTAGCCCTTTAAACAGCGCTTCGGTAGGACTGAATCCATATCTTCTTGAGCCCCTGTATCTACAGCGCGGTGTCTCTGAATCTGGGCGTCGCTCATCGTTAAATGACTCGGCCATGTTTATTCACCAGATGACTGGCCATTCACAACTAACCGCATTGCTAAGTCCACTTGACAAGCCCGGGTTGTGCTCCAGAGACCTTGCGCCGCCAAGCAAGTCAGGCGATACACTGCCGAATTGTGATAGCTATAGCGACACCGACACCCCTGCCCTGTATTTGCCACCATCTTCGAGCCCAGCTTATCGGTCCACTCCACAGATCTCTCTTGGGGATTCGAGCTCCAAGGTGCCCGCTGCGATTCATCGTCGTCTGAGTATTGTCAAAGACCAGGAGCTTGGTCGACCAAGGCCCGGCCTAGGTATTCGATCCAACAGTGCAAGCTCCCAGCTGGCTGCAAAGTCTGCAGGTAATTCCAGGTCTACTGGTGGTGACGCAGCTTTGGGTTTGCCTAGCAAACAACAACAAAGGGAACCATCCACAGAAGGCTCGGATATACCACTCGAGATGCTTTTGTTGTTCAGATCACGGCTACAATCACGCTTAGGAAGGGCAAAGGCGGAAACTGAAGAAGAGCTCTTGTCTATAATTCAAGATCTGAGCACCTTTGTAGAAGAGGGTCTAAGTTATGTACACGAGGATATGGAGGTTGGAATTCCTACAAACGAGGGTGATGCGGCCTCGGCTGGGTTTATTTTTGACGAGTACAGCCATGCTTCCGACGACGAAAATGTCGAGACGCCCGGGCTGACCATTCCAGGAAAAGCGCTGCTCGGCGAGCACCGCCGTGCCTCCCAGATAGGCATGCATAGCTATGCTCGTAACAGCGCTGGCGGAGGCGGGTCCTCTAACCCCCGTACGCATTTGCCAATCTCCCCTCCTTTACCAGTAAAATGGACCAGCGAAACTGCTACTGCTCGAGTTGAGCTCAGGAGCTTAGACCGACGCCTGCATGATGTTTTGGATCTGCATGGGTCTCGCAGCGATTCTAGAGAGGACATACAGCCGTATTCTGCGCTTTTAAATGCGTCGCGTTCGTCGTCGCCCACTGATGTGGCCAACCTTGGACGGGCAGGCGGCAACTTGCGTCCCTCGTCCCCAAGGAAAGCAACTCGCTCGCCGTCAATTCGCCGCCTCGCCTTCCTCAAATCCCTTTCAACTGATGGTCACGCTTCTGCTATGGCAGCATCTTCAGAAAGCGAGCATATTGGCCGCCGCGAAAAGAGTCCAGGTCAGCTATCACCACTGCCACTGCAGCCGCAGATGCCATTCCCAGAATACCTTGCTGCACCAGGATATCCGCCAACAATCGCCGGCAGCAATACCGCACATACTGTCGACGTGGGATTGTCTGCCACATGCAGCTGTCAGGATACCATTATGACATACGCACAAACTGTGGCAACTCAGCGGAACACTGCTCCATGTATTATCTGCACCCCAAAAGAAGATGTTGCAGCAGCTGATAGAGCACGGCCTCACACTTGGCATTCGGCACAGGACGATGTAACTGACTATTTCGGGTGGAATTTGGCTGCGTCGTCGCAACAGAACACGGAGTTCAGTTTGCCCAGAGGCATCCCATTCCCCAGCTTGCAGAAGCAGCGCTCTTTACAGAGCATTGCATCTGGTGCATCCAGCCATGCAGGGAGCCGACATAGTCCAGCTAGACGTAGCGGTTCCCGTGCCTCGTTGTATTCCACTGGCTCGGCGGTGTCCCTTCTTTCATCACCGCTAATTGCCGAAGACGAGTTTAGGCCCACACCATTCCTTGTGGCGATAATGGATTTGGTGAATATAATCGGCAACGTTCTTAGCCTCTCTGCTGAGGATATGCTTTGTCCACTTTCTGGATCGCTCCTGAATGAAGCACTAGAATGGGCCGATAGGGTTGGAGAGGAGCGTGAACATGTAACGGTACTGATGCCTACGGCATATTTGGTTCAGCGACTGAATGATCTTGGATACCAATGGGAGCACTCGCAAGTGGCAAGCGATCAAACTCATGACGGAGTTGACCAGCTGTGGCCATGTCGCAGCCTCTTTGTTCAAGCTCTACTTGCCGTGTCCTCGCTCAACCGAATTGTAATGTGGTACCAAGCGGTTTGCTCGACATATAGCGACGAGGATATTGCCGAGCTGGATATGCATACTAATTCTCATCGTGATTTAGCGTCAGATCGGGGCGCTGCCCATAGCCAGCCGATGGATAGCACTGCACTTAGAAATACGCCTGGTAGTGGCAGCGCGTCGGTAAGGACAGGGCTTTCTGAGGGCGCAGGGTCGATTGGTCTACCTAGTGTTCACGGCAGTAGCTCTCAGAGCAGTCACTCTGGATTCCCAACAGATGCCAGTGGCAGCGGAAAGGAAGGTTTCGGCGCGGTCCAGAATTGTCCTGAAAGGCAGAGCAACTATCCCCAGCGCTGGCAGGAGTGCCTTGGTGATCCGTGTGATGACAAGCCGGCGATTGATAGTGGGTTGAACATGCTTGTTGAAGTCGCGTTGGATGGCCGCATTCGCTATATCAGTCCAACATGCCGGCGCCTTCTTGATGCGGATCCCGACACTATGATCGATCAACCAGCTGCAGTGATGTTCGATGTAAGAGATATTGAGCTCTATCGCACCGCTGTCGAGCAGCTTTTGACAGATAGCACTCGAACAGTCGAGCTCAATATTCGTGTTCATCCGCCTGCCCTGTTTCCAGTTATTCGCGTTGAGGCCAAGGGCATGCTGATCTATGGCCGCTTGCACAACGAGCCAAGTCATGTGCTTTGGGTGCTCCGCTACATCTCCACTGTTTCTGAACCACAGTCGCATCAGGAGCATGAAGACCTGAGCATAAACAAACTGGAGGATGTGGTGCACAGCGAGCAGTCCCAGTTGATCGGCAAGCAGAATACATGTGGTACTTTGCCTTTGCGCGCTGTTTCTGCAGTTGAGCCATTGGCTGCCACTGAAAGCGCGGACTTTGGTGATGCAGACGAAATTGAACTGCGGTCATCATCTTCGCCATTGGAGCCAGTGACATGCCGGATATGCGACAGGAATGTGCCAGCAACCCACTTCGAGGAGCACTCGTGGCTTTGCGCAACGTCTCACCGTGCAGCTATGGATGTCGAGCAGCAGAATGAACGCTTAGGTGACATTAGGACGCAGCTTCAGGCGTGGTTTCCTGGTTGTGAATTCGAGCAGCTTGAGGAGTTGACACACGGTGGGATTGACACGGATGCGCTTTGCGATAAAGAGAAGCAGAAAGGTGACGCGGTAGGACACCCTGCCTGGCAGATACTAGTTGACGAAGCAGCTCCGATAATTTCATCCATGATTCGCATTTGCATTCGAGCCATGTCGCTGGATGGGACCGATGCAGCTCCGCAGTGTGTATTTAGGCCTGAAGCGAGCGGCCAGGCTAACAGCGATTTTGCCTATTCAGAGAGCTGGATGAAAATGGTTGGATATAGGTTGCCGGTATTAGAGTTTAGCGACCCGTGCTTTGATGAACTAGGCCGATCCTTGCTGCAGGCATTGTCTGACAAACAAACTGCTGTGGAGAACCTGCAGTACGCGATTATCGATTCGTCATTGGCTTGTATAAATTGGGACGGCGCTGAGAGTCTTGCGGAAGAACCGATGATGTTTTCGGACCTTGTGCCCCGAGCTGCAGCAAAGTCAACCTCTGATCTGATGGACACACTTGGCGGCAACAGGACAACGCCTTCACAACATATACCAGGCACAGCGAGCTCAGAAACACCTTTGCGCATGTCTACGGACACCAACACCGAGTGTAAAGCCAGTGGCGAAAGCTGCTATAATCAGCAGTCGCCAATACGGCGGTCGCTAAGCAGTTATTCGCTAACGCCAACTCCGCAGCGGGGGGTTGGTGGTGCACAAGAAGCATCGGCTAGTGAGACTGATGATGTTGGGGGTGAGAAGAGGATGACACCTCTGCCACCTTCAATCCAGATCCCATCCCGGAAAAAATCAGTAATATCAAGCAGAACATCCTCAGCTTTCCAAGAGTCACCCGACCATTCGGGACTTTCTAGGAAAAGCTGGCAACAGCGTATGGCTGGCTCAGAATTGCAGCCTACAAGTGCGCGAACGCCAGGCCGTACGAGCGTTTCCGATGCATCTATACTGGCAACACCCACAGTCCCATCGATCCACGACTTTGACTTGCTTAAACCGATCAGCAAGGGCGCGTATGGCTCAGTGTATTTGGCAAAGAAGCGCTCTACCGGCGACTATTATGCGATTAAGATACTCAAGAAGGCCGATATGATTGCTAAAAACCAGATTAGCAACGTCAAAGCCGAACGGGCAATTATGATGGCCCAAAGCGGCTCTCCATTTGTCGTGCGTCTTCTGTACACCTTTCAATCTCGCACGAGCCTCTATCTGGTCATGGAGTATCTAAATGGAGGTGATTGTGCCTCGCTTTTGAAGGTTATTGGCGTACTTCCTGAGGAGTGGGTGCGGCACTATCTCGCTGAAGTGGTGCTTGGAATCGAGGATCTCCACGCCCGCGGCGTTGTGCATCGCGATCTGAAACCTGACAATCTTCTGATTGATTCTGAAGGCCATCTTAAGCTTACTGATTTTGGTCTTTCAAAACTGGGGTTCCTAGGTCGACGTGTTGGTCAACAGGTAATGCCGCATTCGCTAGGCACTCATGAACCTTTGCAACTATCTGATGCACATTCTGCCGAGGCTACACCTGATGACACGTATCCGTGGCCAGCACTAGCCGGCAGCGCGGCTAGTCCAACGCAATTGCGGCTTCCAGCATCGATAAGAGGGGCGCCACCACGGAGTCCTACAACCCCGCAATCTCGGGGCGATGTCCTTAACCGATATAGCGCCGATGATCCACCACAGTTGCTCGCAAATAAGCGGATTGCAGCCCTGAAGGAGGACTACCCGTCACAATCCCCACTTGCACTTGAGCAGATCAATTCCGCCAGCGGTTCGAGTGCTAGTATCAGCTCCAGCAACAGCGGAGAAGGGGGAAATGGCTCTGCTGCTGCTGCTCCGGCGCACCGGAAACATGCGCTTGGAACACCGGACTATATTGCGCCAGAGAGCATTCTGGGTTTAGAGTCGGGGGAGAGCGTTGACTGGTGGGCACTAGGTGTGATCTGCTATGAGTTCCTCTTTGGGGTACCTCCGTTTCACGAGTGCACACCAGAAAAGGTGTTTGAAAACATCTTGTCTGGAACCATTGACTTTTACGACGAAAGCCGAGAGAAGCTGGAACACGAAACGGCAGAGAGCCAGCGCGCAAAACACGCATCTGCAGGGATTGAGAAGCCCAGTGGAATCGATAATGAAGATCAGGATGCGGATGACGAGGATCTGGGTGTGCCAGATATATCCTCCGAAGCTCGTGACTTTATAACTAGACTGCTTTGTCGTGACCCGCGGCGGAGACTCGGATATCATGGCGCTGAGGAAGTTAAAGCACATCCAATATTTACGGGTATTAACTGGGACACGCTTCTTGACAAGCAACCAGCTTTTATTCCGCAGGTAGAAAACGTTGATGATACGGACTACTTTGATCCACGCGGTGCTACAATGGAAAGTGATCACACATTCTCCGACGAGAATGACTTTACTGAAGCAGCAACAGGATGTCCCGAGGGGAGCAGGACATTATCAAAGTCGCTGCATGACAATTGCATGACGCCGAAGCTTGGCATAGGGATCGCCATACGTCGACCAAAGACATTGCCGACAGACCTTGATGACGTGGTGAATAACGTGGATAAGCTGTCCCCGATCGAACCAGCTCGAAACAATCCCATTGATGACAACGGCAACAGCGATGACGAAGACCTGCCAAAACTTGACGACGCGCGCGAGTTTGGTGGGTTTACGTTTAAAAATCTCCATGCCTTGGAGGAGGCCAATATGAATGAGTTGCTGAAGTTGCGGCGACGGTCAACACTAATCGGGGCACCATCACACTTTGTTCACAGGGACAAGCAGCGGGAACCATCCCCAGTCGGGATGGCATCTGATAACTCACCTCTGTCAAAAGCCCGGCGCAATCGCTCATGTCTAAGCAGAAGCACTGCAGGGAGTCCAAGTGTGTATACTGAGCTTTATCCAATCCAGCGAGGGTCATCTCTATCTCGGGACACTCGGCAGCGCTCTTGGAGCAACATGGCTGGCCAGCCACAGCCACTTGGTATGGAAAGCGGCTCGATGGAAAGCGGAACCCCCTACCAGCAGTTTCTAGGTCAGAGTGTTGGAGCCGGTGTTCAATTGGCGCGGACAGCAACATTGCCGTTGATTTCCCCTGGCTTGCGTCCATTGACCAATGTCAATCCTATCAGCGTAGGACCAGTGTCATCGACCTTATCAGTTACAGATCAACACCAGATGCCATTACAGCCAGGCCATACACGGGCAGCATCCACAAATAGCAATCGCGGTAGTTTGTTGAATCCAAAGGTGCAATTGGTACGTGGTCGCGGACATGAGGGTCAGCCTGACGCTTACACGTCTAATGACGACGCGCTTTTCTTTGACTCAGCTGGCGACCAGTCTGCCGACAAGGATACTCAAAGCTGGTTGCCGTCACCTCCACATGCGCCAGTGTTTCGAAGATCGGCTACCATTGCAAGTCTACATCATGCAGAATATTCCCCAGATAACCCGAAAGCATCTGCCGATGGTTGCAAAGCTTTGCACCATTCACAGGAGCATATTAAAAGCAAGATTTGTCTGGTTGCCGATGATAATCCAATTTGCTGCAAAATCATGGAGATAATCTTGCAACGGATGCACATGGGGTGTGTCGTTGTTCGCAATGGAGCTGAGGCAATCCGTTGCATCATGGGGTGTACAGTGTACAGGGCGATATTCATGGATACGGGAATGCCAATAGTCGATGGCGATGAGGCAACGCGGATGGTAAAGTCAACTTACAATGCAAACAAGGACACACCAATATTTGCCATGGCTGCGTATGAGGACGAGGCCAATAGGGCACTTTACGACGGTGTCCTTGTCAAGCCAGTGACTGCCCGCCAAATAAAGCAGCTGCTGAATTATCGGTTCTAGCTACAAAATATTTCTTCATTTACTTTTCATTTAAGTACAGATCAAGTTTGCTCTACAACATTTGAAATAAAATAGTTTATAAATTGAGCAGTTTGCTCCAGATTTAGGATAGTGGTGACCGCTTTGTATATCGCTGTTCTTATTCTTTGAGATTGTGTCTCAGAATACTTGTTGCTTCTCTTGCAGAGTTGACATGCTACCACAGTCACAAGTTTACAGCGGCAGTAGTGCGACACTTTTAATGGCACAGATTGGCATAACAATTTCTGTGAACAAAAATGGAGCAATCAAGAGCAGGATCGCAGCACAGCTTGTGCCGAGAACAGTTATCTCCTCAACAATGGAGAAATCTATGACAAGCGACCATGGACTACCAAGTCCATTTCCATTGATGGGCTTGGAAAGGTGGTCGGTGTAGATTTTTGGATCCATAAGATACTTGACGGGATGTTTCATCCCAGCTGTATTCAAAAAAAGTGCATTATTGAGTTGTTTGATGCTGACCAGTTTGCTGAGGCTACACTTGGTAGATGGACGATGGTATGTTTTTCAAGCATGCTATGCTTCATATGTTGGCTAATCCTCTCTTTATACCCTTAGACACAGCGTGGTCTCACAAGATTGCCCTTTTTGTAGTAGATGCTCTAGATTTCAAGCAAGTAAAAGAAGCACAAGATTATGCTTCAGACTCCACCGTTGGTAAAGAACCACAGCAGCTCTGTGCTGCACAAGTGACGAGCCAATCCAAGCTGAGCATTTACTCACGTGATTTACTTTGTGGCTTAGGTCGGCTTGGCTCAACTGTTTATGGCACGCGTGACCTGCTGATCCGACAGAGACCTACCGCGAAAACCTTAAAAAGCATGTTGTTGTCAAGAGCCAAGGAACTCTTTCTTTTCTCTTTTCCTCTTCTGTATCCTTATTACGAACACACACACACACACACACAGCATTTTCATTTTATAAACACCTTACTTAATGTTTACATTTACTCATAAATTTGAATTTGCTCTCCAACTGGTTAAGAAACATGAGGAGCCCTGCAGTGGAACACTGCCTCTTGGCTGGCTTTTGGATCGCTTTCGGTTTTACCACACCGAACAAGCCAAGCTTGGCAAGGCACTCCTTGCAGCAGCCATTGAGCAGCAACAGTGCCGAGAACTCAAGGTGAGAATTGAGAAAGAGCGTGCTAGCTCTGAGGAGTTTCTTGGAGTTGTTGAGTGTGAGTGGTTTATGGACATACAACAGACCAACCAGCAGCTCCAATCACTTGTAAGTGAGATCGAGATGGTCCGCCAGACTGCAACCATGGAGCGTGAGAAGCATGAGATGCAGAAGGCTCATACTGAAGAGGAGCTTACTGGCCTCGAAGAGGCCCTGGGCAACTTTGCATCTGACCAATGCGAAAAGCTACAGAAAGCTGAGCAGCAGCGCCAGATGCTTGCTTCTGAGCTGGAGGAGGCTCGCAAGGATTCTGCCAGAGAGAGATCAAAGCAGGAGTGTTTGAAGAATGAACTTGTAATTGCACGTGATTTAATAGCTCAGAAATTTCAGCAGCGTATGACACTGGCAAGTGAGCTAGAGAAGACTTGTGAGGCTGCGGCCAAGCAGCAGCAGCAATGTGAAGTGCTGCAGACAAAGCTTGAGAAGGTGAGATCAAACCTCGACCCTTTCATGGAGCTCATTAGGAATGAGTGGGTAGGCGATCTTGCGAAAGCTGAGGCAGAGTGGAAGAAGATGGAGCACAAATATTTGGTTCAGATTGAGCAGCTTACAACACCTCCATCCAGCCCTCGCTTCATCAATGGTGACGCATTCAAAGACAACCAGTGCAGCAACAGTGATGTTGCCGAGATCATGGTCTGAAATAAGCACCTGCCACATTGAACCACCAAATATTCCACAGTAAACTCTACATCATGCCCTAAACCCGGAGTTTCGCTTCCAATCAATGAGAGAGGCGATTCTCAATCATTAACACATGTTCAAACTTGTCTATCGTTTACCGGCTCTTATTCTGCCGAGTTTCTTTCTTTGCAACACTTGTAACTAGTCTTTTATTCAATAATTACCCAAATCAATTATAAATTTGTATCTATGCGCTCCTTATAAAACTATGGTAAAGTTTTGCTGCTTACCACCTCTGACATTTACTTTTTTGAAAAACAGTATTGCTAGGCTTGTAGGTGCAGCATCTTGCTTAGATATGATGTTGAGTTGCAAGCGAAATCTTACAGGACCTCCTGTTTTTCGTGTAGTGAAAACACGCCATATATCCAGCTTGTCTGCTCTTGACCAAGGGGGCAATGATTTTATACTTGGCTAGAGGGTCACTTTGAATGACTAGTTCCCTTGGCGCTGTTATCGCATCTTAGTATTGCTGCATAGCTGAGTAGCCAGCAACATATTGCCTGACCCTGCCCATATTATACCATTTTCATTACGGGGTTTAAAAGAAGCAGCTCAAAAAAAAATTGTGGAGCCCTACAATAAAAATTTTCAACTTCTTTGCACCTTCATCTTCACTTTCTTTGGAAGTGTTATTTAAAATATGTTCGGCTAAGTGTAAGTACTGTCCCGTTGAAAATTCCTTGTCCAAGCCATTTGTTTGTTTTTTAGATACTCGATGCTTCAATGATGATCCTCTTTACCTTACATTTGCACGTCAGGCAGAAGTTGCCGCAAGGCAGCCAGTGCTGATATTTATTGACCGTAAACTTATTTGCTGAGAAGCTCAATCTATTAGAAAACGTAAGCAGGCTATATATTGCTGAAACAGCAAGAGTCTAACACAACTTGGAACTGATTACCTAGCTTTCATTTAAAAAGAATTTGTAGAGCAAGAATCCAAAGGGAGTCGTGGTGAGCACAGGAACCTCAAGTCCACAAGGCCTACATGTCATTTACTATGTTTTTAACAAGGATCTGAATATCGGGAGTACGGGCAGCGGCCGCAAGTAGCACTTCCTCGTGGTTAGGAAACGCCTCAACTACTGGATCCAAAGGCTGGCCAGCCAGCTCAGCTGTTATTTCCTCGATTGTATCGCGCTCGCGGCGGCTGACGCATTTGTTTGTCACCAATGTCATGGCCAAGACTTCCATGCCGCAGTGCTTCGCTACAACACCTTCCGGAATTGTGCTCATACCTACAAGATCGGCGCCAAGAGACTGCAACGCACGAAGCTCTGCACGAGATTCATAGCACGGGCCAAAGCACCAAGCATAGATGCCCTCATGCATACGCAGCTTGCGCTCCTCGCGAAGAACAGTGTTGGTCAGATAAGCTTTGGCCGCTATACGGCGCAGACGTGGAGTGTAGAGGTCTGAGATTGACGGGAAGCGGGGCCCAAATTCCAAGACATTGGGCCCGACTAGCGCGTTGTTGCCTGAGATTCCTGGAAGTGACAGGTGATCTGCGATCAATACCACATCGCCAACCTCGTACTTGGGGTTGATGCCACCAGCAGCGTTAGTGGCAAGCAGCGACTTGACCCCCAGCAGGTGGAAGACGCGGATTGGGAAGGCTACCTGCTGGATGGTATAGCCTTCGTAGCAGTGGAATCTACCTTGCATGCATACGACCCGCTTGCCAGACAGCAAGCCAAACACAAGCTGGCCTAGATGGCCCTGCGCCGTGCTCCGCATAAACCCGGGGATTTCTTCATATTTAATCTTGATAATATTTCCTTCTAGTGTATCGGCCAAGCTGCCTAAACCACTGCCGCAGACTATTCCTATTTCGGGAGAAAAGCCTGAGAGACGGCGCTTCACATAGTCCGCTGCCTGCTCGTAGGTTGCGTAGGGGATTACTGGGCTCATGTGTGGAGGTAGAACAATCGAAAGGCAGAAGTGATGTGGAAAAGAAAAGGTGCTAATTTGCCAAACGTGCCGCGCAATCATGACTTTTGGGCAAATGCATTGGCGCAACGTCAGTTCTGGTGATGGATCTCGGGTGATCAAGGGGCAGCCATTTTCAAAGCTTCACCAGTCTCGTATGGCAAGTGTGTTACTGTCTTTATTGATGCCTTTTGGAGGATACCAACAGAGCCCGGTTG
>JANBQQ010000044.1:11319-36585 GCA_027577275.1 Coemansia sp. RSA 988 | reverse complement strand
TGCCCTCCTCCTGTTTGTTTTGACATGTCATTTGTTCGTATTGTTTTGAAAGCTGGTTCCTTGACATACCCTGTTCTCTCACCTTCTATTCCGCATTTCACTTACACAGTAAATACACTTCGCTAGTAGCAATGGAAAGACTACGTGAGGTAAGCAATCCTTTGGAATGCAGCAGTAACCACTTCTTTTTGTGTTCCACTCTCTTGGTATTCGCTTTGCGTGGCAATTGCGCTTGTCATGGCGAGTGCTTTTTTATTGTATTATGCTAGGCCCTGGACTTGAAATCCCAGCTGGTTTTGAGTGGTTCTTAATGGACCTCATCTGCTATAAATTCACATGCAAAAGCACATTCCATACCTTGCGAGCGAGTGCTAAACAGTATACGATTGTTGGTATGGTTTCTGACACAAGTCCCCTTGCGGTATTGGAATCGGTAGAAAATATCCAGCCTTCGTAATGAGATTGATGCCGCTACTGAGCGTGCTGAGACGGCCGAGCTGGCGCTGAAGCAGATGGAGAGTCAGCAGACGGAGCGTGACCAGGAGATCATTTCATACGAAAACCGCATCAAGGTTCTTGAGAGCGAGTTGGAGGCCAGAGAGAACCAGCTGGATGAAGCCAAGCAATTCCAGAGAGACAGCGAGGCTACGCTCAATGAGAGCGATGTGCATGTCAAGAAGATTAGCACGCTGGAAGAGAAGCTCGATGACGCTGAGAACCAGCTGCGCGAGGCACTGGAGAAGTAAGTATCGCCATTGCGCAATCCAAGCCAAAGGCGGGCAAGTGTCAAAAGGCGGGTCTGGCATATATGGACAGGTGACAGTGTGTCTGCCTGTCTGCTATTTTTGCTAGCATGTATCTTGTGAGGGTAGCATACAGGACTGGGATTAATGCTAAAATTACTTTTTGCTGCTCAGCTTCTGTTTTTGAGCGTGTAGAATCCGCAAGTACGATCTTGACAACGAGGCACTCCAGCGCATTATCACTCAGCACGAGAAGGACAAGGAGATCATGGAGCAGAGGCACGACGATGTGAGCGAAAAGTACACGTCCACCAAGAATGAGCTTGAGGAGACCATCAAGATGCTCGAAAGCATTTAGGTGCTCCACATCCTTTGCAGGAACGGGCGAGCCCAAAGTTCTGCACCAGTCGGGCTCCTTTTACCGCTTGGCTAACTTTCCAATTTCATTTCAGAACCAGTCAAATCAATGAACAGTATCAACAGGTCATCGTTATTCTTTGGAGTGCGGCTTTCCACAAAGAAAGTTAGAGAAGCGCAAAGCGGAACCGTGGCAGTGGTTTCACATGCTAATACCGTCACGTGCTTCTAATTGCCAGTATGCTTTGCTTCTTGAAGCTTGGGCTGAGCACCGGTTGGTAGCAGAGGCTCTTCTTTGAAATTACGCTTCTCTTGCCACCACTGATAATTTTCTCCTCTTTTTGTTACTATTGCTTGCGTTGCCACTGTTAGACGAGTGCAATTCCGTGTGCGCACATAAAGGTTCTTTATTTTTCCAAGCCATCCAGCGAGGGCATTATGGACGACACCGTACTTGACCCGAGGTACCACAGCGTGCTATCGCTGATAAAAGGGTTCCGCAATGGAGTAGTATACGGAACCAAAATTCGCTTTCCACATGCTTTAGTAATGACTTTACTTTTCCGAACTGGCAGGTAAGAAGCAGTCATTGCTAACAACGAGACCGTGAAAATGCCCGACGTGTTATTACCCAGGCGAAAATATTAGGAGGTCGCTTTCTGATCCTTACGGGGAATGGTATCATCTCCATCAATATTGCGGATCTACTTATGCGCTTTTAACTTTGCGTCTGTATTCTATATTGGCTGCATGTACTAGTCCGCGGGAGAAGGTCAATGCGATCCTTAAAGCAACAACGGCGCACGCGCGAGGTCTTGCGTTTTTTGTCACAACATACAAGTCTATGATGTTGATCCAGCGGTATCTGTCAGCGTCTGGGAAGAACACAGATTTGCACACATTTATTGCAGGTTTTGTTGGCGGATACTTTGTTTTTGGCGAAAAGACTAGCGTAAATCAGCAGATCATTCTGTACCTCTTTTCCCGTATAGCCATGGGTTTGGCCAACACGCTCATTAAGGCTAGCTCAATTGAAGCGCCCCAGGGATCTTTTGCTCTGTTCGCGGCGCTCTGTTGGGGCACTGTGTTGGTTCTGTTCCGTCGGGACAGGTCGGTTCTCCAAGACTCACTAAGGAGTTCAATGACATACCTCTACGAGGATTCGAACCACTGGACATCTTTGAAGACGCTGCTATGGCACAATAAGTGATATTGAGCGAGGTGTGCGCCGATATGGTGGCGGGCCACTGTATCGGCCGATCACAGTTACGATGGTCTTGATCAACGATGGCGTTGTTGCATCATTCTGCGATCGTTATCATGCGCGTGAGAAGCCCCATATAATGGACAAGCTGAATCCGACAATCAGCTTGTTTTAGCTGCTTTTGCGGCCCTCTCAATTTTAATTTCTGTATGCCATTTCTTGCAAAATAGATACGTTTGTTCCAGTTGTCGCCTTGTTAAAGCGCTAGTACATCATCGCCTGGCTGCACAATCGGATCAGAAATGCGGCTGATCACACACAACATGCTCAAGTGCCATGTCAAGAACTGCAAGGAACCAGACAAACAGTTTCCTCTTCAATTCAAGGATGTCAAGCTTGAGCAAATAGAAGCAGAGCGCAACGACGAATTCCTGGTGCGCATGCTTCCACGTCTTGACTGGCCCGCGCTGTTGAAAAGCACAAAGGAGCTAGGGATCATTATCCCCGAAAAAGTGCCAGCCAATCCGGCCGATGACGACGAGTTTTTGCAGGCACTACACACGGCCATCTTGGAGATGCATGTCAAGGAAGGAAGTATGGTGTGCAACGGGTGCGGCCACGAATATAAGATCACCAAAGGCATTCCAAATATGCTGCTTGCGGAGCATGAGATCTAGCCACTGGTGTAGTTTAGATATTCGTGTGTTGATAACAAAAAATAACGTTAAAAGCAGTATGGACACGCGGCCAATGCACTAGTGCAACTGGCCCAGATTTGATAAACAGGAGGGCATACTATATATTTTTTTTCTTGGGCTGCCAGAAAAGAAAGCAACAACGAGTAGAAATGAAGCGCAGAAGAAAGCAGCAATGTACATTACAATACTACTCTAGCCACAACACAAGCGTCTTGGTAAGTTTGCCGACGTCTATCAACGCAGATGTCAGACTTTGTTTGAACGCCATTTCGCTCAGCAGCTCTCTGACAATCTCGTTGTCGATGTCTTCATCACCGGCAGCTTCCTGTGCCTCGCTGATATCGTTAAGCTGGTCTGTCAGCTGCAAATCGCCCTTATCCAAGCCGCTCAGGACGCCGCGCGCAGATTGAGGGCTGTATAGCTGGATGTTGATTTGCCCATTTGTGGCTGATCCGCTCTCAATTGCCTCGAATTCTGTCCGACAGATGGCGGTTGTTAAACGAATAGAATTTATCACCGTATGCAGCGTCGAGAACAGCGCATTTGGATCGGGCACCGAGGAGCGCACAAGCTGTAACATGTTCTGAATGCCTGCAATTATGTTATCGGTGCTTTCCTCAAGGCTTTGCCGCTCACCAGCCTGCTGGCGCGGCGCGGCCTTGCTTTCATCAAAGCACACCTTTAGCAGCTTGACGAGATCCACCACCGATGTGGCAAGATGGCTGGCTGCTGCCTCGAGTAGCGAGACAGGAAGCACGCCCATGCTACCCAAATGCTTGTCGACGGCTTCCACCAGTCTGCGATGGTTAATATCCAGAGTCTCTAGGGTACCGGGTGTGCTCTTATTGACTTCAGTCGACAGAGGCCATGCGTCAGGATCACTCGAATGTGCGGCCTGGTACCCGTGAACATCGGCTTTGAGACCTAGACAAGCAGCATCTACCGCCTGTTGCGCAACAGGCAAGTCATGTTCCATGTTCTCCGATCGCACTGCGGAGAGGAGTACCTCCACAGCTTCCTGGAAGAGGCGCACCGAAGATGGCCGGATGACACCACCTGAATTGACAAACACTGGCGGCGGCACAATATCAGCATCGCCGTGGTCCATTGCAAAGACAGATGTCCTTTTAAACTTGCGTATGGTCGCGCGTGCCTCATCCAGCCTGGCTTTGAGATCTCGCTCCCGTTCGATAGACTGAGCGCGCTCCTGTTTCAGCTGGTCGTTTTCTTGCCGCATTGCAGGAAGATCGGCCTTGGTTGACATGAGCTGGTCATGTATTATCTTGATATCGTTTTCAAGACGTTCGTTCTTTTGCGTCAGCACATTGTTCAAGCGCTCCAGATTATCCAGCTGCTCGGCATGCTTCTCGTGTGGGTTGTCACCCCGGTTATCCAATAGTTGGCTTTCCAGATGCCCGACTCGCTTACGCATTGCTGCCAAACGACTCTCATATTCGTTTTTCAGCTTCTCGATCTCACCAGCCGCGCTATAGACACCGCGTGTCTCGCCGGATCGCACACGTTGACCTGGGTTTGGGCCCTGGTAACCATTATTAGACGCATGGCCAGGATCGTTGGACAGCTGGTCAACGCTGTTGAAAGAACCGTCCCTGGGAATGCCATGAGGTACGCTGTGGTTACCCGCTGACCCTCTCTCGGAGCCTACGCCTTGTACTGTGGATGCTGGATAGCTCATGGCGCTCTCTGCACTTATTGGCGGTGAATGCTCGGACGAGTTCTGGCTGTAGGACCGCTGATATTGCTGCTGGCCGGGATGCGTGCCGTACCCGGGCGACATGTTTAGTGATTCGTAGCTCATACCATGCGGACTCGGAGTGTATCTCTGGCTAGCTTCGGTCTTGTGTGGAAAGCGCCGCTTTAGTTCCTCGTTAACGTCGTGGACAAGGTCAACAAATTTTAGCCGGGAGAGCGTCGCGAGCTTTTGGCGCGCCTGGTTGCGCTTTGGGTGGTAGTGATCCCGCACATGAAGAAAGGGCATTCCTAAATAAAGCGTAAACATGGCAGCACAGGTGGCAAAGGCTCAGTTGCAATTTTCTTGTAAAAAAAATGTTATTGCCACAAGGCTGGGTGACATTGTGCAGCACGTACCTTGGACCGGGGACTGTCTCCTTTTAAGCTCGTCATATACGTCGGTCGCCAGTTCCTGGAACTGCATGGAGGAAAGCCGAGCGAGTTTACCTGGCTCAGACTTTGATGGCGTTGTGACGCCCTCGTCGACCTCCTCCATGATAAACATGCTCATCTCACGATGGTACTGCGATGCTCTGTCCTCCATGTCTGAAATGCGCTGTGATTCTGTAGAGTGTTTTAAAAGTGTTAACAGGAAGAAGTACACCTCAGAGGCGGTGTGCAAAAAGGACAAGGAAGAGCAAAGACAAGCGCTTTTGTGTGGGACTACCAGTGGGAGATCCATAGACTTGGCATTGCTGTTGGCACAGCACATGTGATGCCAACCCCCAAGCACGTTCCATAGACAGCCACCGATGCTTATGGCAAAACCGTCCAAAATAGGGGCTTCCATCTACTAGCAGTTGGCACAACTCTGCATGTCAAATTTGTTGATGCTCTTTATCTCTTGAGGATGAGCGATGCGTACATTGTCGAGCTCGAAACACTTCGGAGGCAGCTCCAGCAGCTACATGAGCTGTTTGCAGTCGTGATTGAGGAGACGCGGCCTACTCCCGACAACCCCAACGTTATGCCATGGCCCGAGTTGCTGAGCAAGTTTAACGTTCTGGCTGGCAAGTATGCAATACTTAGCCAGGCGGTGGGGCAGAAGCATGCGACCCTTCTTAAGGAAATGACGGTGATGCCGCGGACCCAGCCTAATGGAATCCACGAACAGAATATTCTCTCCGTGCTGCTGCGCACCAAGCTGGCGCCGGAAATCGAGAAGGAGGAGGAGGAGATCTGGAAGTTGGTGGAGGCTGAGGCACAGCAAGACAAGCGCCACGAATCGCTAGCAATGGCGGCGATGAGCACCTTTACGAGTCTGCGCAAGAGCCATGGCGACAGGGTTCAGAATATGCTAAGGGACTCGCAAGACCACACCCCCACGCGCCAGAAACAGCAGCAGCATGGACAACCAGAGGCAAATCCTGACACAGAGGCAGAAGTCAGGGCCAAGGCGCTTGCCGAGCCAGTTTCGCTTGAGGATATCCTGGCATTTGCATCATCCGGGGTGCCAATTTAGGCGTTTCTCCCTTTGTTTTGCTGCCTGCGCGGAGTTCGGGATATGCCGATGGCAGCTGCGAGCACGTGCGCAGTCGGTCTGTTGCGACCGGCTGGCGAAAGCGGCCCGGAGCCGTGGCGGCCGGGGGCGCAAAGGCGGGAAGCGAGTGAATGAGAAGGCGTGGGAGCATGCGTATCCGCCCGGCGTGTGGCGCCATACCGGCGGAGAAAACCCTCTTTCTAAAACACATGTTCCCCCATAGAAACAGACTGGCTTGATGGTTGGCTGGCTTGCAGGGGTTCGTGCATGCGGCGGCCAACGAAGTCTGCCCACTCCCTCTCTTTACAACACCTCTTCTTTTCGTGTAAATCAAAACTTCTTGTCTGAACAACTCCCCTCTTTTGCTGTTGTTTATCGTCCGCTACTGCTGTTATCCGCAAGCCCGGATTTGCCCTGACTCCAGGCCTGGTACGTACAGGTTTTTCTTGCTCGCATAGTTGGCTACGAGGCAGGACGGCCCCAGTTATACGCGCTCAGTGCTCTGGCCAGCCATACTGAACCGTTACTTTGGCCTAGGTTCTGCTCCTGTGCTCCTTGTTTCCTGCACACGCGTGCGCATACACTGGGGCCTCCATACTCAATAGCATTCTTCAGCCTTCTACTGCCCCGCGCAGCGCACATGGCACCACTAGAAGCACTGCTTGTGTCCAGCTCTTTATTAGCGGCGGCGAGGGTGGGGAGAGGAGAGCCACGCAAGTCTCTCTTTTGGCGCATTGAGTTTCCCCCCATTTTCTCGCCGCTAACGTAGATACACCCCTGCCCTGTGCCAACAACACATCTTCTAACGACAGGGTCTACGCAACAATAGAGTAACTTAATCCATTCTAAAAGCTGCACGCGCGTTTATTGCTGATTAGCAGTGTAGGACCATCCTTTCCATAATGGCGAGTCAAATGGCGTCACCAACCTTTGACGATCTGCCCATCGTTTATCAGGCACGGATCCGCGATATCGAGCAGGAGCTTGAAGAGGGCGAGATCACGCAGAAAGGCTTTGATAAGCGGCTCTCAAAGATCATGCAGGAGTATCAATCGAGTCTGACCTCCAAAGATGACCTACACACCCTTGGCACAATCCGCCGGGCGCGCGCCTCACCCGCAATTACAGACACGAATACAGCTACAGAATACCCTTCCGAGGCTAGGGCTGGGGACAAAATGCCCGCCAAAAACCCTACACAGAGTACAGCGCCTGTACCAGATGCTCGTACCCGCAATGGGTCTAAAAAGTCGTTTTACGATGCACGCAAATCGACTGCAATGGGATTTAGAAAGCCAGGGATCAACTTTGAGGCCCTCCTTGATGAGCTTGGCGCCGATGATGATGACGAGGACTCTGGACTTCAGCTTCCTTCTAACCCAGCAGAGGCGAAGACTTTGGATGCGTCGGCTGCTAGCAGCAATAACAGCGGCAGCAGAGCCTCGTCGCGGTTATCATCGCACTTTCCTTTTAGTCTTGGGTCTCCACTACAGCCAACGCCGCCAGTGCCTGCGCTGCCACGAGGTACTCAGACAGCGTATCGCAACGATGGTGATGACATCAGGTTTGACATGGAGCTGTCTTCTGGCCGCGCATATAATGTGCTCCACGACATTATGGATCCGTACGGAGCGCCATCCTCTCGCGGCGATCAGCAGCTTTACTCGGATGACAGCAGCGGCAATAGTATTATTGAGGAGCTTGGCAACCTTGGCCCCAACGAGTTTAATCCCGATGTAATCACCCGGAGCACAGTGCAGCTGCCACACGATCCAATGAATGGGTCTAGCGCTTACGAGGCCGCTGCTTCGTCGGCGTTAAGGTCTTCTTCTCCGACGCCTGACGACGACGCGGTCTCCGTTAGCTCGTCAATCGAAATAAAGCGCATGAACTCGCTTATGTATCCGCATCGCAAACAGGTACCTGGTTACGCAAACCTGGCAAAGGCTGACGATCTTCGACGCCAAGTTTCACGCCAAAATAGCAAGCGTCAGCCCCCGCCGCTTCCGTCTGCTATCTCTGCTGGCATCCAGTCTGACCTCAACACATTGTCTGCCCCCAATACAGCAGAGCACACACCAGAGGATAAAAATCCAGCAATCAGTTCCGGCGATGCCTTCCATCAGAATGGCAGCGGATTTGCAATGACACATAGCATCTCGGCGCCTATAGCGGATCCTCGCTCGGACTCGCGGGCGCTGGAAGCAAGATCTACTAGTACGTCGGCCATGGATGGAAATATACCACTCACACAACGCTCGCCACCCGATATCAGCCTACTGACGCCTGACACCCCCGGTGCAGGGCTGTTTGTTTTTAACAATCTTAACGACGTTATGGCTGACACGCAGGCCGATTATGCTCAGCAGGCTAAAGCTCATTTAGTCGAGGATGACCAGGCAGGGTTGACCCCAGAGTCTGGCACTCCTGGAATGAGCGGATCCGACGGAGAAAATCGGCTGCGGTCGCATACTAATGACTCTCAGAGGCGATACTCGTCCCTTGGTCCGGCAGCTTCAAGCGATATAGCACGTCGTGCGCGCAATGGCACGATCACGCTTGAGGATATGGCTGCTGCTGCCGACAACTCTGCCATGATGCTTGACATTTTGGCAGCGCGAGGGAACCGCAGCAGCCTTCTGGTACCTGGAGACCAACAGCGAGCCTCTCAGGCAGATAGCAGCCACCGCGGCAGCTACTCGCATTGGGTTGAGTACTCGGTCGGCGCTGAGGAACAGGATGAAGCACAACTTCGAGCGGGTTTGGTTCCAGAATCTCCTATTATCAAGGAGCCATTACACGATGCACGCCTTGCTACACAGCTCGAGCAGAGCCTAACTTTCTCAGAGAGCTTGACTGGGCGTATTGAGCCTCAAAGTATCGTACGCGACATCGAAGAACCAGCAATGTCGTCTACCGGAAACTTTAGTCGGTCTGACCACCTCAGCACTAGCGTCTTTACCAGTCCCAAGGACATGACGCCCGTGGCCAGCTCTCGCACTATTGAGTCCGATACAGACGACGGCCGGGAGCCTGCTGTGACAAGCGCACATAGAACGCAGCTATTGCAAGAGCACCAGTATCAGCAAATAGCATCGGACAACCGGCTTAAGCGCAGGCCTACCTATGGCGTGCGTCTTGACCGCCGGCCGACAAACACGATGGCACCAAATGGTGTAGGCAGGGCCTCGTACTATGTGGCCCAGACTGACCTGGAGATCCCTGCCAACTTTGACATGCCGGCTTGGCAGGGCGCCGAAGCAAACAACCACGAGCTTGGCATCGGCGATCAAGGTGTGGTTGATGGCGGCATATCAGCTCAACGCGTCCCCGAGCAGTCATGTGCGCAGGAGTTGGGCCGAACACATATCTCCGCCACGGCGCCCGTAGATGGTTCATCGCCGGCGGAGGTGGCCGCCAGCTTTGCTCCCAACACCGCGCCTCTTCCCGACATGGATATGTACACCATGGCCTTTGACCAAGACAGTCACGAATTGCAACAGCAGCAACCGATGGATACGCCTGGCGCAATTGTTCGCCCACGCGACATTCCAAGTGAGGCGTACTCGGGTAAGCTTAAGGATGTAATGGCAGCACACAAGAGCCTGCCATCAGTTCTTCGGCATCGCGCGTCGGCCATGCCTAACGAGATCGCGTACACATGCGTGGATGGCAAAGGCAGAGAGGTCGGGTCGTGGACGTGGGCAGGGCTCCATACGCGTGCCATCCAGATTGCACAACTTCTTCGACAGAAGGGCGTGGCAACATGGGGCGAGCGAGTAGCATTGGTATACCGCAAATACGAGGTGCTGGACTTTGTTGGCAGCCTGTTTGGCTGTTTCTACGCTGGCCTATGCGCAGTACCGATTGTTGCAGGTGACTCATATGCAGAGCTTGTGCACGTATTGAACTCGACAGGCGCAGTGTTGGTGCTAACCACAGAGCTGAATATCAAGGCACTGAACAAGGATTTGACACAGAGTGACGTAGGCGCGGGTTGGCCAACGGGCGTGGAGTGGCTGCGCACGGACAACCTGGGCGGCAACGTGTTGTCGGCTGTTGGCGCACTGAATCCGTCTGGGCAATACCATGCGCGTCCAGCTGCTGAGCTTACATACAACAGCCAGCTAGAGATTGTCATTGACTCTATCAAGCCGGAGGATCTTGCGTACATTGAGTTTAGCAAGAGCCCAAATGGCGAGCTGAAGGGTGTGCAGATCACTCATGGAGCGGTGATGCGCCAATGTAGCACATGGATGATGTGCACGGGCATGCTTGATGTTGGACGCAAGTACAAGCACCGTGTTGAGCTGGACGAGGACAGCGCCTCGGCGGGAACTGACTACGCGCTGGGTCTGGCAGATCCAAACAGCGAGGTTGACGTCGACAGCGACCCGTCGACGCCGCAGTCGCCGCTAGATATGCCAGCACTGCCACAGTCGCTACACAACAACAGCAGCTCGGCCGTGTCCACACCACCTGCAGAGCGCGAGAAGCATTCGGGTCGCAGTAGCTTGGGCAAAAAGTGGAGCAGCTCATCAGGGTTTTTGGGCCGTCTTCGCAACGTCGGCTCTCTGCCAAAGCTGCGACGTGGATCAAAAAGCCGAGAATCGGCACTCAGTAAGGAGGACGGACAGGGTTCTAGCAGCACACGCAATAGTCTGATGGGCGTTTCGTTTGGCGGCAGCGGTCGCATACGAGCGGCATCGAATCTGTCAGCCGTGTCGTACACGCAACCAGCTCTTGAAAATCATACAGCGCAGCAGGGCAGCGGTAGGATGCCACCGGCGCCCAAGGCCGCGCCACGCGAGAAGCAGCTTGCACACGCAGCAGCGCCCGGGCCCAGTGGGCTTAGTACGGGAACGCCTAGCGCCAACGTGGCAGTGTTCAAGGACGTTGTTGCGTTCTACATCGAGCCTCGACAGCACCTTGGACTGGTGTACGGGATCCTCGGCGGAAGTTACGGTGGTCACCAGTCTATCTACGTAAGCAGTGCATTGTGCGACGTCCCAGGGGCGTACATAAACCTTCTTACGCGGTATCGGGCGACAGTTGCGCTAGGCGACTATACGGGGCTGCAATCGGTGTTGGCGGCGGCAACGGACGAGCCTGACGAGATCTTCAACTACAGTAAGAAGGTGGCACCAAATCTGGCACGGTTGCGGCTGTGTCTGGTAGATACGCTGTTTATCGATTCGGACTTTAACACGGCGTTTGACAAGAACGTTCTGCACCCGTTTGGCTGTCCATACCAGGAGATTTCAGCGACGGAGAGTCATCCGGTGGTGACGCCGGTGTGCACCCTGGCGGAGCACGGCAGCGCGCTGATGGCAATGCGTGACTGCCTGCCACATTTTGCACCGCCGGGGGCAGAGGATTCGGAACAGAAGTGTGAGTTTGTGCTAGACCGACATGCTTTCAAGGAGAACCGCATCGTGGTGTTGCCCGGCGAGCGCAATGAGGCGGAGGTGGACCGGGTTGGTACGGTGCGGTACCAGTCGTTTGGCTTCCCAGCGCTAGACTCAACGATAGCAGTAGTGGATCCAGAGACGCGCGAGCTTTGCGCGGCAGATGCTATAGGCGAGCTCTGGATCAGCTCGCCAGGGCTGGGTAGCGGGTTCTGGGGGTTGCCCAAGCTGAGCAGCAGCATATTCGCGGCGCAGTTCACATATACAGGCAGCGACATGGGCGAGGTTAGCAGCGACACATACCTGCGCACAGGGCTCATGGGGGCAGTGGTGCAGGGACAGGTACTGGTTTTTGGATTCTACGAGGACCGCATCCGCACGCTGACGGCAGAGCCTGGAGCTGAGGCAACGCCAGGGTGGATGCAAGAGCCGACGTTGGGATTCCACTACTCGGGCGACATCAACAGCACGATTCGGCGGTACCTGCCGCAGGTGACCGAGTGTGCGACGTTTGAAATGTACTCGAACGACACGCACTTTCCGGTGGTAGCGGCGGAGGTGCGGCACAACTCTGGGATGTACTCGACGATTGCCGAGGAGGTTTACGGCGTGCTACGCAACTGTCATGGGCTGTTTGCGTACGCAATTGCGCTGTGTCCGCCAGATTCGCTGCCGCGGGCGTTCCAGTACGGAAAGCGCACAGTCAACGCGCAACTATGCCGGCACCTGTTCGAGAGTGGAAAGGTCAATTGCTTGTACGTGAAGATCACCACGGATCAGCTGTTTCTGAATCTGCCGCCGCCAGCGTCGACCCTGGTGGACGACATTTCCGATCAGGATGCGTCGGTGGCACAGTATGGGCGGTGGCAACAGCAAACCAGTTTGGAGGCGGGGATGCCATCGGTGGATGAGGCCACAGGGATGGACCTGGCATCGTTCCAGAGCATCACTGAGGTGCTGGCGTGGCGCGCAGGACGTACACCCGAGCACGTGGCGTACGCGCAATTCGACGAGCGCGGGCGGCCGCTCAAGACGATGACGTTCCACAAGCTGGCCGGGAAGGTCGCAGGTGCGGCCCAACTGATGCTGGACCGGCGGCGCGTGGGAGCGGGCAGCCATGTGATTGTGGCAATTGCGCCCAGCCCGAGCTTTGTGGTAGCGGTGCACGCATGTCTGGCGATTGGCGCTATACCAATCGCAGTGGCGCCGCCGGACACAGAGCGGCTGGCAGAAGACATGCCACCGCTGCTGGTCACGGCGCGCGAGTACGGCGTAGGGGTTGTTCTGGTGGACGCGCAGAGTGAGGAGGTGTTCAAGAGCAAAATGATGGACGTGGCAATGCGCGTGCCGGCGCTGCGGGCGCTGTTGGGCGCGCGGCGCATGCCGGCGATTCTGTCGGTAGCCAGGGCGTCCAAGCCTAAGCACGCGTTGGGACGCGGCAATCTCCGCTTTGATGCGCAGTGGGCCGCTCCGGGGCGTGCAGCGCTGGTGATGCTGTTCACTGGCGCTCAGCCATCGACGCCGCAGTACGTCAGCTTCTCGCATCGCGCGCTACTGCGCTTCTGCGCACAGCAGAAGGGTGACTTCCAGATGCCCGCCTCGCTGCCGCTGATTGCGTCTGTTCGTGCTTACAATGGCTACGGTCTGCTTCACTGCAGCGTGCTGGGCGTCTATGTTGGCTGCACTACGCTGCTGTTGGCGCCCACTCACTTCTTCGCTGCGCCCAATGTGTGGTTCGAGCTGGTGCAGCGCCACCGTGTCAAGGATGCCTTCGCTACGCTGCCCATGCTGCAGCACGCCATGAACTTCTTCTCCGCGTATGTCGGCCAGTACAGCTTCAACTTGTCTGCTGTGCGAAACCTCATCATTGCCACCGATGAGCGCGTGGACCCGCACACGTACGCCGCTATCCGCGATTTCTTTGCGCGCCACCGCCTGGACGAGTTGGCCATCAACCCGCTGTATGGCACATCTATGAACCCATGCATCAGCACGCGCGCCTACCTGGGCGTCGGTCCTCTGGCGTTGCATCTTGACGCTCACGCGCTGCGCCGCTGCCGGGCTGTTGCCGTACCACCGCCCGAAGCCGCTACTGACGACTTGTTCCATACACTGCTACTGCAGGACTCGGGGAAGGTGTCCGGCAGCACCATGGTGGCAATTGTCGACCCTTCCACACACCGCCCACTTCCGGCCGGCTCCATCGGCGAGGTGTGGGTCTGCAGTGCAAGCAATGCGTCGCGCAAACACGCGCCGCTGCCGTCATTGCCCGCCGGCGCCCGCCCGCAGCCCGCCATTGACGAGACCTCCGCGCTGCTTGATGGCAACCCCACTGACGAGTTTGTACGCACCGGCGATCTGGGCTTCCTATACTTGCAGGTCGCTCCCGAGGGTGTCCCTGCTGAACCTTATCTATTTGTCGCCGGCAAGGTCGCCGAGTCCTTCAGTGTCGACGACTACATGTACTTTTACTCGGACATTGAGCGTGCCGTGGCCGAGCTGGCGGATGACGTCGGCATGGCCACCTGCGTTGCTATCCAAACTACGCTGCCCGCCTCGCCCACCACCCCCGACGCGGTGCAGCACACGCCTGCCTCATCTGCCTTGCGTCTAGTCGCCGTCATCTCGCTGCGCGGTCCGCCTTCAGACTCGTTCCTGCCCAATGCCGCATGTCTGATCTTCAACAACGTGCTGGATCGCCACCAGGTGCTGCTCGATGAGATTGTCTTTGTGCCCCGCGACGCGCTTCCACGCTCGCGCATTCCCGAGCGCCGCCGTCGAACTGTTAGAGGCATGTACGAGTCGGCCAAGCTCAAAGCCTACGTCAACTTCCCCATCTCCAGCTCTTCCGCCCTGTCCTCGGGCATGCCAAACCCAAACACCCGCCACTCTTTCCTTGGCCCGCCAGGTCTTGCCGCTGCCTCGCCCTTTCTGATGTAGCTCATTCCAATGACTGACCTGTGTCTGCTGGCGCTTGTGGAGACCGTTCCTCACTGGTGGCTTTCAGGGAACTACAACGCTGCCCTTGGCCTGAGCTTACTCGCGCTGCCTTCGATCTGAGTCCCATGTCTTCTGCATGACCAATGAAATGCGCCGATCCTCTCTGCCTTCAGCCTTGGTCGATGTAACTTTTCTTGTTTTCCTTTCTTTTCTTTAATTGCATTCTGGAAGGTGAACCTCTACCATTTGCGTCTGCTAAAATTACCTTCAGTATTCTACAAGCGCCTTGTAAAAGCAATGTCGTGGTTTCGTCCGAGTAAGTACTACTAGCCTGCTGATCTCTCCCTTTCGCTCGGCGCTTGCGCTTGCGCTACTTGGGTCTTGATATCACGCAATGTGACTTTGTTGTTTTAACCACGACCTTGGTGCTAATCTACACCTCTCTCCTTCATTGCGCTGTTTGGTTGTCCGCTTCTCTATTTAGCCTCCAATGACCCCGCAAAGGCTTTGCCCAAGCAGCAACAACAGCAGCAGGCAATGCCGCCTCAGCAACAGCAACAGCAGCACTTTCAGCATCCGCAGCTTATGAGCGGAAACCAAGGTGCTTTCCGCCCTGGTGGTCAGCCGGTGCAGGCGCCGGGTGCAGCCTATGGCGGTGCCGGGGCTCCCGCCGCTCATCCAGGCTTGCGTCCTGGCGACTCTCACGGCCCCAGTAGCGCTGCGTCATCCATGCGTTCGCAGTCTGCGACATCGAGCCAGGGTGATCCCAATGGGCCGTCCCAAGGCCTTGCTACAAACGGCCTACCCAGTGTTATGCAGAACAGTGGCTCATCTGTCAAGCGTACTGGCATCCTTGTTATCCGTGTCATGGAGGCTCGCAACCTTGTGTACCCTCCCGGCTCACAGCAGCTTATGGCCCGCTATGCGCCTTACAAGAATGAAGCGCACCAGCGCCCCTACGCGGTCGTCGAGTTTGACAAGAACGAGGCTGTCGTGACGAGCCTCGGCGGCGACATGCAGAACCCCATCTGGAAGTACCGGGTGAACTTGTAAGTAATCTCATGTTCCCTCCTTGGTTGCCAACGATAGATCCACCATGCCAGCGTACTATGCCTTGTGTTTCTTTTCTGCTTGTTGTGCCACTAGCTTTTGCACTGCTGTGGACTATTGCATGGCATACGGGATTTGTGCGTGGGAGAGCTGTCCTATGTGCCTCTCTTGCGCCACCTACAACGGTACAATTTGCTGCCAGCCATGGCCTGTTGTGCTTTTTTTTCCTTTGTTGTCATTTGCAATGGCTTGCTCAGACGGCACAGCTCTTCATATGGATTGCTTTCTTGCCTGCTAGTACCGCCTGACTGCACTGAATGCTGAGACCCAAGTTGTTCCTGCTATTTTGGCAGAGTCGCTCTTCTTGCACATGTGCGTCGATCCTAATTACACTATGCCACCGCCTGCAGCATGTCCCCCCTCCCCCCCTCCATCGTTGTGTTCTCATCAGAATTTGTTTATTCTGAGTTTGAACGCAGTTCAGATGTTATAGCCATACGCTTCTGGATACACTGCGTGTGCATGAAAGCTAACATCTCCCTTATATGCATATACACTATTTTATTTTCATGTTGTTAGTGATGTGTCGCGCACAAGTCCTGTAATGGTCTCGCTGTACCAGCGGACAGCCGAGCTGCAACACCAGCGCGCCGCACAGCCCCGCGGTTTCCAGAGATTTGGCAGCGGTGCTGGTGGCAACGGCGCTGGAAACAGCAGCAATAGCAACAGCAACAGCAGCAACGGTGGCAACCAGACACGTGGGCAGCAGACGCAGCTCCTTGGAGGCCAGCAGGCAATTACTACCGGCGCTATTTTCTTAGGCGCAGTTCAGATAATGCCCGACTTTGCCGACGGGCGCTTATACGACGAGTGGATCCCTCTGCTGGGCGGAGCAGGAACCTCCGGCCATATCCGCTTGCAGTATTGCTTCAATAAGAAGGACTCGACTCCGCTATCCATCGAGCAGTTTGACCTGCTCAAGGTTATTGGAAAGGGAAGCTTTGGCAAGGTCATGCAGGTGCGCAAGCGTGACACCAACCGTATCTATGCGATGAAGATTCTCAGCAAGTCCAAGATTGTCATGCGCTCCGAGGTTGCGCATACCTTGGCTGAGCGCAATGTACTGGCAAAGATCAATCACCCGTTTATTGTGCCCCTCAAGTTTTCGTTCCAGACTCCTGAGAAGCTGTACCTGGTCCTGGCTTTTATCAACGGCGGCGAGCTATTCCATCACTTGCAGCGCGAGGGCCGTTTTGATCAGCACCGCAGTCGCTTCTATGCGGCAGAGCTGCTCAGCGCGCTTGACTGCCTGCATTCGTACAATGTCATTTACCGAGACTTAAAACCTGAGAATATCCTCCTGGATTACAGTGGTCACATTGCCCTGTGCGACTTTGGCTTGTGCAAATTGAACATGGGGGACAACGAGACGACAAACACTTTCTGCGGCACGCCCGAGTATCTAGCGCCTGAGCTGTTGCAGGGTCGTGGCTACACCAAGACTGTCGATTGGTGGACGTTTGGCGTGCTTCTGTACGAGATGATGACTGGCCTACCTCCATTCTATGACGAACATGTCAATGAAATGTACAGGCGTATTCTCGAGGACGAACTTATTTTCCCCGAGGACATGGGCAACCGTGCAAAATCACTACTACGCGGTCTGCTGCAGCGCGACCCTCGCCGGCGTTTGGGTAACAATGGTGCTGCCGAGATCAAGACCCAACCGTTCTTTGCCGAGATCAACTGGGACTATTTGATCGGCAAGCAGTACGAGCCCCCATTCAAGCCCAGTGTTGCCTCCGCTGTAGATACCAGCAACTTTGATGAAGAGTTTACTGCAGAGCCTCCACAAGACTCTTATGTCGCCGACTCTAATCTCTCAGAGACTGTACAGGAGCAGTTTGTTGGCTTTACATATGATGGCAGTGGTGGTGCCATGTCACTTGCCCAAAGCATGACAATGGGAAATATGGACACTCATCGCAATTAGTACGCGTCTATCGCTCAGCAACACTTCAATGGTTTATCTGCAATATCTGAACACATTTTTTGTTTCTTATTTTCTCTACATGCGACCAAAAAAGCGCGCGCTGCAAATTGTCTTATTTTTGGTAATGAAATGTATCGCATCCAGGCCTTTGCCACTAAGGCCTGGATATATTAGTCTGATGCAAGACACACATGGTTCTGGCCAGAGCAAAAGTGGTTTATTTTTTTGTTCCGTTCAGGTCTGCGAAAGAAATATACTACATTTTACCTTTGTATGACTTGTCTTCCTTTATTTGTTCTAACTTTACATCACAGCTAAACATACTATATTCGCAAACTAAAAAAAGCATGTCTTGGTTTAGAAATCGCAAGCCAGGGGCAAGCAACAAAAGGTGGGAGCTTCCCATAGACCACCCTTTACTGAGTACCAGAGATATAGACCCGCTGCCAGCCAGCTTTGGTGAGAAAGCTGTACTTCCACCTTCTTTTCAGGATCCAGTCAGTGAAGAGTTTATTCAAAAGCTTAATACAGCTGCTGAAGATCATCGTTGTAATGAGCTTTGCTGGTTCGATGTAAAGTTGCCAGCTGCCATTAGGCTTGAGCATTTTTTAAGTTACTCAGGTAAGTTCATATAGCCCTTTATACCTTTTCATAAACTATATTGAAATTGGCGCAATATGAACATGTATCAAAGCTTGAGCGTTATATTGTTAATGCGTTTACTTTTTTTTTTCTTTTTTGAAAATGACTCTTTGCAATTTTTTTTATCGACAAGCTAGATACCTGCAGCCCAAACGAAATTGTATGGATTTACGTGCGGTTCAAAGATGTGATATTTTCCATCTTATACACGACATTTACACAGAATGTCGAGTATTTAAACTGTAAGTATAGACAACTGATAACATCCATAGCGAGGTCTTTAAAGCCACTCGCCCCAAAAGATAACCATACTCTAGACCACCTACAACGTCATCATTTCTAAATGCTTTTGTTTTTAATTATTTATCCATATAGCGTTGCCTGAAAGAATCTTATCGCCTTCGGTGGATGCAATGGACGGCCTTTGGAAACCATTTATCTGCTTAAATCGGCAAATCGAGTTAATGCCCAAACTATTGGCCACTGGATGGAATCAATCCAAGATCGAGAATATGTTGATTGTTTTACTCGACCACGGCAACAACCAGGATGTGCGTGTATTTGGATTCTATACTCTAAATCTATATATGGTTTCAATCAACGGAAACTTCTCTGAAACTATCATCGACTTATTTACAAACGCGATTTCCCTCCGTTCATTCTCCTACGTCGACGCACCTGAGGCCTCGCGTCTTGCTGGAAACATAATGTGCGCTATTGCCCGTGGCATTGACATAACAGATATTGGGTGTGGTCAGCGTGCAATAAGGGGATTCAAGACTGGACGTGCAAGCATTTGCCCTGTTCTCCAAGATGTCGTGTATCCTATCAACCCGCAAGGTATATTGGCTTTGCGAATGCTGCGGAATATGCTGGTTCTAATGACCTATCTTGCAAGTTTGATACCAGATCCCCAGGCAACCTATATTGCGTTCCTTAATTTGGAGCTTATCTGTACGCAAGACTCAAAGTTTCAATTCACCTGGTGCAACTTTGAATCAATCTACGACATTCCACATTCGGCACCGATGCCTGCAATGAGCAATGTCCAAATCCAATTGTCCCTGAACAGCATTTACCAGCTGTTCAAAAAGGCATATCTTTCATGGATATATCCAAAAGATAGTGGTAAGTACAGTTTGTGTCAGCATCCATGCCAATATTCTTGACGACATATCTGCCATTTAAAATATTTACTTAATTACTCTCGCTATTTTAGGTGCGTATGAGGATAGGCATGTTCGCCGTGTACCAGTGCTTGGTCTGCGAATATTTATAAACTTCATGCTGGAGAGTCTTGTTCCACGACACGCCTATATGGTATGCGAAAATGAGTTCTTTATGCCAAATCTGAACAAATCCTCCACCTCCGATGAGCATGAAAATATCAGATGTAAATCAGATTCGGACAGAAAGTTTGCTACGGGCATCAAATCTATAGCTACACGGTCATACGACGTACTTTGTCATGTTATGCTTGATCATGATATGGAATCCGCGCTTTTCTTTACCGACATTTTACGTCTCGCATTGCAGATAATGCCGTCTCTTGCCATTGATGGATATGGAACAGATCATCTTGATAAGGAAGAGCTTATGCAGGCTAGCTATGACTGTTGCCTGGGTGCGCTGATAGTAATTCGATTATGGATGACCAGTAAAGAAGAGTACCGTCCTGTTCATTTATTACCAGGCGAAGGAAATACTGATATGCTTACTGAATCTATTGCAGATTATCTTAATTATGTCTACAGGCTAATAACTTGGATTGTCGAGGAAAACAAGTGGAGCAAGAAAAAGGTAATGTAGCATGTAACGCTTGCATCTTTCACATCAATGGCGCGCTTACCTGACATTGGGCCACCAATCCAGCATACAAACCTAACATATGCGAATATTTTACTGCTTCATTTATTGACGCAATAGATTATTCTGCTATATAATTCATTGCTTATACACCGCGCTGCCGTACGACTGTATCGTCATCAACTTCCTCAAGATACCAAGCGCTCATTTATGAATTCGCTTCAAACTATCACACTATTATTCTTGTCCAAGCCGTCTGCGGATCACCAAGACAAGGACAATCCCGAATCTTATGCCAATCGCGCTCTCACAATACTAACTGAGGTAAGGCTTTAAAAAGGTTCAAAGCACATCTGTTAATGGCACATCATACAAACTTGGTGGCACACTTATTTCTTTTGATTGATCTTATCGCTAACTCGTAAGAAACTGGATCCTATAAGGGTGTGTCCTAATTTTATACTTTGATCTGGTTTAGTGTCTCTTGTCAGGATGGCTTGTCCTTGGAGACAGACTGTCTGACATAGCTCTGCAATTCAAAGAGATTTATGACATGCCAACCATATGGACAAGTCATATACATGTATGGAGCAACGTTTTACGGGCTCTTACTATTGCGCGAGGCCGTCATATCCTTAAGGTTGAAGAGCGCACGTTAATCCAAGAAAGCATGTTCGCTGGACAACGTCAGCGGAGAGGGATGAACAAGGTCGATGAATACATGGCCCGTTTGGAGGATCCATGCTGCCACTTGAATGCCTGTGAGTTGCGCGATATTTTCGAGACATCAACCCCATTTAATATAACGTCAAACACTACATGGAGCACATTGCGTCTTGTGTTTGCATCAGTAAAGGCAGCCGCTCAGGAGGAGCTTGCATTTATTGAGGCATGCGAACACCAAGAGGAGAGTACGGAAAACAAGCTTGCCAATCCGCAGTCCGACTATAGGTCCAAGTCGCTGCTTAGATCAACTAATTCTATTTATGCGCAGATATTCCTCTCAGGGCGGAAGAATCTTTCACAGATTGCCGAGGATATACTGACAGAGTCAATTGTCAAGTCCAAGAAGGGCCCAAATATCCCTAAGCGAACGTTTAGAAAGCATAGCGCAGGATATTCAAAACAGACTCTTGATGACTATGCTGCAACCATGGGAGCGGCTCGACTACAAAACAAGAAGGGGAAAACATCCGACACATCTGCAGCTAAGCTTGCGTCCTCTTCGAGCCATCCATTGGAAACATCGCATGTATGGAAAAGGATTGTATCACCCTTTTGCCAGAAAAAAGATGCTGATCCCGGAACACCTGCTTCATCATTGTCGCAATCCGGAGCAAACACAAGGCACATGGTCCAGGATGCTACCACCAACACCTTAGGTATCTCAGTAAAACAAGACGCTCAAGGTAATAGTAATGGTGCTGAGGACAACATCTACCTAAAGACACAACGAGTACAGGAGTTGAACCATATGCCCAACATTGGTTGGCGGGGCGTAAGTGGCACAGATGCACAATCGGATAGCGTCATCTCAGTCCAACTTGATATGGATGGTCATAGCCACTCACAGATTGGTCCTGCGCAGCTTGCAACAGATTTAATTCACTCGCGATCGGCACCAAGACACTTGAGTCAGCAACTAAAAGGCAGCAAGATAGCAAATATAGACTCACAAATGACCGATGTTGCTGTATTTAATCGTTATGTAAGTACCACAAATACTTAACGCAGTGTATGCTGGTCTCAATACCGCTACATAATTGATCTGGAGTGCCTACCTATTTTAACATTACTTTCTATGGCATGTATTTATAGGCGGCTGTTAACCTTCTTGGCAATATCAAGGCAAGGGCTTGGCATTCAGAGGCTGTATGGGTAGACTTTCATATTAGCGACTTTGTGTATGTTCAAGACGACAAAGTAGGCGATCTGCAGTATATGTGGCTTGCTTGGGCGAGTCTACTTGGGCCGCCAGTAAATGCTAATGTAAGTATCTAAACATCCCAACCCCTGTCTCAATTTAGTGATACACAAATGCCATGCTAGTAATATAGTTTGCATACTTGCCACTCTATACATCTACATCATCCTGCTAACTACAGTTTAATAAGCCATATAGGCTGTTCGGAGTAAGGTCATACTTCGTGGACTCCTGCGCGCTTGGGATGTTTATAGAGCAGTGTTAGACTGCTCCAGATATACTCCAGATAACGACGACGTAATGCTTAATACCATGTGGTGGGTAGCAGAGATTGCTGCAAAATTTGGAACCAACGACTTTCGTGGACGAGTGGCACAAACGGCTATATTTCGTATGGGGTGCCGTTGCTCAGATAACATTAACAGTAGAGTCATATTCCTGCGCTCGTGTTTTTTGCAGGCGGCATTGGTAGTGCTTTCCCCGCTGGCAGTAAGTTATTTTGGCAATCCATATTAAGCTCTGCATGCTAATGGTATCTAAGAACCCAATAGAGACTGGATTGCTTGTACTCTAGAGTTAGTACTGAGAGTCCACTAAATCTAGCACTGCTGCTGCTGTCTGGTGTTTTATTCTGCGTTGTCTTGGTATAGAAAGGGCAGCCTGTGACTGTGGATCAGATTCAGATGTTTCTTATTGAATGTCGATTGCTGCTCTCACTTGGCATATCAGGATCGCGGATTCTGTTATTATCGTTAGCAAAGGGATTGAATCGCATATTTCTTGCTCCTGACTCGTGTAGCGGAGGATTGCCCGAGGCTGCTATACAAGGTGCTACTACACTTTTGATCTCATTGGTAACGCTATTGGAAGCCCCCAGAACTCTTGCAACGCGCAATTCTGGCTCCGATACAGGCTCACTGACAGACTCCAGTATTGTGAGTTTACAGGAAGATCATGACTTGATTAACAATGTTAGAATTTTTGAGCAGGCAAGGTATCCCGTACTTTACAGTCCCCAAGGATCCTCCAAATTGCGTATTATTTGGAAAGAAGGCGGTGCTCTTCTAGGTCAGGCATGTAAAACATTGTGGCACATTTTGCTGAATCCCGAGCAATTAGGCTGCTATAGCCACAAATGCCTTGGTTATATCGAGACCACCGCTCTTTCAGGAATGACGATAATATGCATGTCAGAGCTGAGAATATCCGATAAAAGGTGCGTTATGCAACTTGTTGTTCAATGCATTTGTTGCTCTGTGACAAAGATCTAGGGTGTTTTTTTTTTGGAGAAAGATCTAGAGTGTTATTTACACTAGCTTGCATGTTTTATCTATCGGGTTCTTTTAATTGTAGGTTACAAAACGAGAGAGTGATAAACAATTGTCTGGCTGCTATTGTCAGTCGTCTGTTTTCGATTCGGCATGATATTATATGCGTCACAGTAAGCAACTTATCTGCGCTGTTAACTGGTCAGTCGGATTTAACAGGATATCTTGGAGTGGTAGGTACCAAGAATATTAAAGAGCAGTTGTTGTTGTCTGTAAATTATTGTGTTCTTTAGTAACCCATATAGTACACGTAATTCGGAATATAGGCACGCACAAGAATGATCACTATGTATATCATGAAAGCCATAGTCGACCAATTTAACAGAGTTGTCGATAATGCAACATCAGATGCTGGTAAGCAGTGCCAGAGTCACTTTGATTCTCTATGCCTTATTTACTCCATATGTCCAACCACTAATGTTTCTTTATCTTGTTGATGTTATTACTTGCCGCAACGACCTTACAATAGTGTTTGCAATTCAAGGGTTGCTGCAACTTTTAACAGCCTACCTGATCAAAGCCCCAGAGCTTATTGTAAGCGAAGACTCACATGTGCTTGGCAATGGTGGCCACCAAATTCGTGACTTTCTTGTTGAGAAAATTTTTAAACGATGCGCCAATCCACTCCAATTATCAAACGATGCTACGCAGGTGTACAATTATGTACTCGTCAGTGCGGACTCCGAGCATGGGATCGTGCTTAATTTAGAACCAGTTCCGTATAAAAGGCAGGAGTTCACGAGCTTAACTGATTTTGTATCGATGACGGCGGATGAACGACAGTATCCTGGGAACGCTACTGAATCAATCAAAGTAAGTACATTCTCAAAAGCTCTCTAGATTGTCATTTAAATGCATTCTAATATGCTATGCTGCCCTGCGTTTATGTGTAATTTATATATTTCTATTGTTGTAGCTGATGGGGGAGGTTCTCTATACAACTCTTATGATGCACTTTGATGAGGATAGTCGCATTGACAGCCACGGCGTAGTGTCACGGTAAGTAAAATATTACATTGTCCACAGCCCTACTTTATTCTGTTCATGTTCATATATTTTAACCACCACAGGCTATTTTTTTTACACAAGTCACATCACCTAGTTTAGACATTTAAAAGAAACACGTATCGATCTTGGCAGCGAAGACGACTTTTACAATGATGATACCTTCTACTATTCCCACGGAAACAGCATACTAAAAATCAGCAAGCTCCCGGGATCACAATGTATGTATTGTATGCATGGTTGTATCGATGCTGGTGACATGACATAGCAAGGAAATATAATTGATAATAACTATGCTTGAATATTTTAAAATTTGTGGCGTGCAAACTGTAGTTAGCCTTGCTGTGATCCGAAGCTGCACAGGCAAATTTCCAATTCGTTTGCATTTTGCGCCTGAAGTTACCGCAACTTTGGGGCACGAAGATCCATTGTCTGGAAAAGCACCAGCACCAGCACCAGCACCATGTCCATCTATTGTCAGTAGCGAGAATATATTTGACAACAGGAGCCAAAGTACAGCCATCCCCGTCATTAGGTAAAGTATATAAACTAAAATGCAATTTTCGCTTCTGCTTATAAAATTGCTCTATGGTAGAATTTATTACCCACCCTAATAGCTGAGCTCTAAAAAGCTGATTATATAAACCAGTTCATCATGTTGCTATTAAGACAGTGTAGCTCACTGACAAGCCATCATATCACACAACAAAGACTCAATCTTGGGGAGTCTTCCGGAATCGTGGACCAGTCTGTACTTATGCAAACGCCTAGAGAAGCGCCGCATTATGATGTAGAGGTTGGGAAACTTCGTACAAGAATCGACACCTTTATACAGGCTGAGAAAGCTGCTCATCTTGATACCAAGATGTATAATGGAAACCCTGAATTGTCTGACCAATTTATGGCTGACAATGATAATGGAGAGCCAAAGAAAAC